>JAGDQP010017235.1:0-38959 GCA_022664845.1 Lepisma saccharinum | reverse complement strand
TCTGAACCACTTCATGTGATCGACCAGTGAGGGGTTTGAGTTTGTGGCTATGTGCATAAGATGATCGTGATAGCCACTTCTGTATCTGTAGGTCATTTTAGGCCATAAGTTTGTTTGTTAAGAGCAGTTTGATCTCTAACAGTTTTTTTAAGAAGAGTTTTGTTTTCTACGTATATCTGATAGTGTTGTATGAACCTTAGTGGCCTGGTCCAGTTCATCGAATATGGGTAACGTCCGTTTTTATAATTATAATACGCCAGTGTGGTATGGTAGTTGTCGTTTGGCTTTCAGGGTAATACCTCACCTTATTTGGTTTGTTGTATAATCTTTCCTATAAAATCTTTGGCACTAGATTGTTGTTTTGGTGGAAAGCTGTTTGTTCTACTTCAGCATAAAAAAACACAACAAATAGTCTGTGACGGCACTCAAGGTCTCACGCAGAATGTCTCTTGAATTTCACCACTTGTTATTGTGTTGGAGCTCTGTTCGCTCTTCTTTAGTGTTCATGACAGGGGAAGGAGATCAGAGTTCCACTTTGGGATGTCACTTCACAAGACATAAAATATATATACAAGTTCCATTAGAGTTTACACTAATATTATTCTCGATGAAAAACGGACAAATCAATGTTTAACAGTTGTTGTCTGTCCGTAGTCATCACTGCTTCTTTATGAGAGACGAAAAAAAATATTTATATATGCAAATGACTGGATTAGAAATAATGTGAGAAAACAATCCAGTTTACGTGCCTGGAGAATGTGAAGGATAAAGCCTAAAGCGAAGCCTACTATACGCAGAAAAAGTTCACTTTACTCATCGTAAGAATGAAGGTTATCCGACACGGCGTGAATGCTGGGATAGATAACTGAATTAGACTCCGGCGTGCTTCACTGTACGTTCAGATCAGAGGTTTAACTGACTCCTCTTTATGAATGAGTGTTTGCTGTGGAATACATGTCACACAGGCGTGAAGGACGGCTGACACCCCACCCTGGTTCACCAAACATGAAGGAAAGGAATGTTTTGTTCTAAGTTCGGCAAGTATATGTCCGTAAGACTATCACTTTACAGTCTGTTATAAAAACACGACAACACTGTTCATGATGAAAAAAAATATATATAACTGAAACAATGGATCAGTTTTCCAATAAAAACAGATTTTCACTGTGAAACGGTAACGGTTATGTTAAATGCCTGTCGTCACTTCTCAAGAAGGCATAAGTATCAACTTTTGCAAGTTAGCAAACCGATATTTTCAAAGTCCACGGTTTGTTACAATCACTTGACTTTCAGATAAGTTCTCTCTGACAGAACTACACTGTATGACACGGTCACAAACTTAAAACGGAACTCGGTTACATGTTCACCGTCCAAGACTTATACAGAACTGAACCAACGGTGGTTCGTTGGTACTTTATGGAGTTGCATTTTCACTCTCTTTCGATAGACTCGCCTTCTTAGACCGATGGGAGGGCCAAGCCCCACGGTTTGCGCATTTGAAAGCGATGTTTCCACATATGGTGGTCTTATATAATTTCAAAATAATTTGCTTATTAATTAATGTCACGCATCCACAGTTTGCGTGACGGTTTACATTAGTTAACTACAAAATATACAAAGAAATACACACATTAGCACACCTAGAAACACATAAACACACTTAAAACATACAATGTGGGGTTACGGACGAGTTTTCAATTACCGTCTGAGCGGTGCTGTCATCAAGTGGGAAAACTGAGAAGTTTGGATCAAAATAAAGCCGCGTCAAAGAAACATGACGGGTGGCTAGAAAATGAAACAAAATGACCAAAGGAAAAGAAAGAAAGATGGTGATTCATTAAAAGTACTTAAAAATAAACAACAATACACATGAAATGTTATTTACACACAATAATTATATCATGACACCATCGTTAATACCAAGAAAACAATAAAAGAAGTGTAAGCACTACATGTTTGGACTACAGTTCTCTCCCCTCCTGGGCCGGCGGTAGAGCGCAAGCAGAAGAAAAGCTCAGGAAATAGTACGTGGGGGAAATACCAATAGCAAGCTGATTTTTAATATATGTGGAACGCGCGTCATGTTAAAATAATGACAAGAGAAAACGGCAATTCCAACAGACTTTAGCTTGAGTTGTTACATGGAAATACAGTATAACACAATACAGATGCTGCGGGGAAGGACGTGTGAAAACTGGTCATAACCCAAAAAAGTAACACGTCATTGTATGTGGATTTTAACATCTCTTCAGCGAACTTTTAAACAATGCTTCGTACACAGCAAGCTGTCGCCAAGCCTACAGTAGTTACAACTCATACGAGAGAATTCTGAAATACACTCAGGTATGTTTGCTTGGTTGACAATCATGATAACTTCAGTTGACTGGAGTAACTTTCGAATATGGAAGGTTCAACTCTGTTTGAACTTTCGTTCTACTTTCCAGTTTCGAGTGTCGCTGGTTCCATCTCCTCTCTGAACGACGATGAAATACCAAAAATGCATGTGATATTCAGCATGGAGTCTGATGCACAAGATTGAAATTTCAAAATACAAGTCAAAATATTAATAGCTAAATATCCCAAAATAAATCTAATTTAAATATGTGCATCACTATGTTCTGATATACTAATGATATGCAAAAAATATAATAATATACATGAAAATAATGATATGCAATAAAGATAAAAAAGGTGCTATGTTTATTAATGAGATGCAAATAACGTGATTTGCATACCACAATACAAAAATATAAGGGCGCTGGGGTGGCACATTACACTGCTCAGATGTAACATATTTAAAATAATATTGTTCTCCCCTTAAACAAAATGTTTAAATGAACAAATTTAACATGTTTAACATAAGGAATTTTGCGTACAAAGATATGACAGTTTGAAGCAGAACGTTAACCACAATATGCTAATCAGATGGAAATAACATATTTTCAAAATATTTTAAATTGGTGTAGGTTTATTTTTATTATTTGAATCATTAGGTTAAGGTAACATAAAAACCAAACAATATTGACCAGCAATTCCGGGAGACGCCCTACTGTGGGGGTGTCACCCCTAAATTATCACAACACCATCAACGTTAATATTTTTGCTGTGAAAAGTCAATAAATACCGTGCAAAACTCCATTTACACCCTAAACTTTTTACTTTACACCTCCTCAAACTGAAAATCCCCGCGGAAACCCTGATATTGATGATCAGGGATTTATAAAATAATAACAATACTCATGTTAGAATAGCACTGTACCATTACAAAAGTGACTATTCTTTACTATTACAAAGGTGACTCCTGACTTCAAATCAGGAGGAAATGCCGAATAATGCAATAACTATGCTATGGGAGGTAGAGCTATTATAGCAGTTTGTAATATATCTTGCAGCAAAGCAACAATAACCTATTATATACTAATAATCTATTATATTGCGTATTTTTATGCATAACTTGAAACACATCGCTTAATTGCTCTATAGGTGAAACTAGATTGTAACCTTGACTGAAAACAATGGCCATAAAATTACGATCGGCGAAATAAGACAAGTAAATTAAATAAACTGTCAATGAACTGTCCTTATCAATGAAATGAGTTGTCGACAATGTGGTTTGTCGACGAAACGTACCTGTGGATGAAATGAACTGTCGACAAATTCGCTTGTCGACGAAGCGAGCTGTCAACAAAGTGGCCTCTCGACGAAACATACATGACGACTAAGTGAACTGTCGACAAAGTGGCTTGTCGACGAAACATACTTGTCGATAAAGTGGCTTGCCGACGAAACGTACCTGTCGACAAAGTGAGCAGTCAACGAAGTGGTGTCGACAAAACGAAACGAACCAGCTGAGATTACCTGGCCCTCATACCAACGCAAGAAAGCAAAGATTCCATAAAATGGTATGAAGCCTTATTTAACATAACAGAGATTACAACCACAACTACGAATACATTTTATACCAGATGCACAAGAACATGTGCGATTTAACCTAGCAGAAATCTGAATTGAGTATACAGCACAACACCAATGCTACGGTACTTTCGCCCATACTTATTTAATATAGCAGAGATTACAGCAAGAATCTGAAGTCAGTTTCTATACCTAAACCAAAACCTAAGCCACAGAGTCAAAGGGAATATCGTAAAAGTACTCATCACAAATTATATTAAAACAAGGTGTCAATTCTTCAAGACATGCCAGCACACACTCGACGATTACCGTTGCAAAAGTACTCACAGGTAGCCATTCTTCTCTCGTTTAACTGCAACAGACTAAGTTACAATTCAGTTCTCTCTCCAAATTTATTGGCTTCGTCCTACAATTATTACCTAATGTATGGTCTTGTGAGAGGGGGCAGGCTATTTTATAGACCCCAACATGTCACGGCTAACTCAAATATGCCTTTTGACTTTCCTCCTTGAACAGTTCGTATCCTATCCATACTAGTGACAAAGCTGGTTTTGGAAATACGTAAGTATGCCTATAAAAACTAGGTAATATCATTAGACGGCAAGCAGTTTCCCGTGTAGTTACAGAGTGTTCTAACAATGAAGTCATAACGAAGTGAATATAAAAGCGAGTTGCAGCTAGTTTAAAACATTTTAGTCGTGAATATTTCACTATAGGAAGGTAAGACATGTCGTGTAAATGAAATTATGGGGTGAAAAACAACAAGCGTTAGTAGGATGGAGGCACCTGGCATCGCTTTGTGGAAAATTACACTAAGTTTCCCATACCTGGCTGCTAGGAGGTAGTCGATTTTCCAAGGCTGTATGGTACGCTGTGTTGTAGTTTTTAGTGGTATTTTATGGGACGTTACGAGCATTATAATGAGTTGTTGAATACTATAGTGTAAGTAACCCATACAAGGCTAGGAGCCCTTTTCATCCCTATCCAATATAGCAGATATTACACGTCGTCTAGGCTAGCTAACATAGCAGAGATTCTAGCCCTAGTGCATAATATATGGATTTTTTTTGCAATTCCAAAATACAAGCACATCTACACAGCGCAGAGTCTACAAGCATTATTAATAGATGAAAAGTCACCGAATATAGCATTGAATTACGCTATTTCACAGTAAGTGTTATCCTGTCTCTTTCTCGAGAGGCTTCCAGAAATAGTGAGGCATGCTCAGCGCACCACCCACTCCGACTAATATCCTTATTCTTGAGTCAACTCTGGAAAATCAGAGTGGAAGGCAGCTTTAGTGCCCAGTGACTCAAATTATAGTGAAATAGTTTTAAATATTGCTAAGTAAAAGCAAAGTACTATTTTTTGCATGCTCACTAGTTTTTAAAATATAGCATTGAAATGTTCGTGTAATTTCTATTGTTTTTGAAATTTGTATATTTAGACATTTATCCCTACACCTTGTTCTTTATCCACAGAGCTGCCATATTGGAGTGCAATTATACATTAAAAATTATGGTCGTGTTGAATAGCTAAAACCTTTTTTTTGCATGTCACACACAAATACACATACAAACACATAATACGCTACGTAGCGCGTTTTCGAGTATTGTGTTTTAAAGCATGAGAAACAGAATGGCTTAACTAGGAAGAGGGGATTGCTAAATATACGAAATTTCTTACACAGCCATTGTTGGCAATTACGCTGATAACCTTTAGATATAGCAAAATAGAACATTTTATTTTGAGTGGTAATTACAGTAGAAAACTGTTTATAATAGCAATAATAATAATGTCTTATTTTGGAAAGATAATAAAAAAGGAAATAAGTCCATACAGTATTAATATTGTTTAAAATAATGAAATATTGCCATTGGTTCTTGTTGCTAGAAGCACTAGTCTCTCGCACACAACACAAGACATGAAGAAAACTATTATAACTATTGGCGAAAACATTAGAACTAAAAATGTAAAAGTTTTTAAGCGAGTGTTTATTTTAAAACCGTTAAATGTGATCTAGTCTCCTCGAGATGGAAGTTGCACCTGGCGCAGAGTCACACTTGCTCTACGTTTTCAAGTTATTCCACACACGCATGGCACGTGTAACGTCAAGAGCTTTTTTTTTTAAAAAAAAACACGTATGCTGTAGATGTAGTGTCCTTGAAATATCGTTGTTGTTTCAGATTTCAAGCCATCCATTTTTAAAACAAAAAAATTGTTTCTTTAAGTAGGTGCTGTAAAATGTGTGTTTTATGTGTGTCTAAAACGGGATTCAAAACCAAGATTGAATTTGCTGGTGTATGTCCTTAGTAAAAAAAAATGCAAGTTGATATAAGTGTAATTTACAGTATGGGGAAATATACTGGATTGCATTTGCTGCTTTATGTCCTTGGTGCAGAATAAAGAATGCAAGTTGGTATAAGCGTGATTCTACAGAACAGCTGATTGAAAACGAAGATTCAAAATAGCTCGTAGGTCCTTTGTGCATTGCATTCGCTAATTATACAGAATCAAATTTGAAATTACTCAAGGTGTAAAAATCTATATTTCCATGATTCTTCATAAAATTGCAAATATACGGAATAGTACATCCTTTATGCACTGTATTCAATAAAGGATAAAAAAGATAAGTAGGAAATGCATGATGCTAATAGCGTAATTCTATAGTATGGGAATAGGATATTATAGAAAAGACCGCCTACGTATTTATAGTTAATTGACGGTAGCGTACTGTTGTTCATAATAGGTTATTATTGAAAAAAACAACACGGTCATTTATAGTACTTGACAGTAGCATACTAGTTTTTGTAAACGTATACTGTTAATATTTTTTAAATTATTTTCAGATTGTTGTTGTTGAGGTTTACAGAGAAAAGGGTCCCAGCCGTTTTATAGTAAAATGTCGGTTAATAATAATATTAGTATTATCAATGAGACTACCAGAAAATACAAAAAATCGCATAAACAGTAGAATGATTATTGCACAGTTATCCCAACACCCACTGAGTGAGAATCCGATTACGTGGCTAAAAGAAGGAATAGACCAACACTTAAAGAGGTTAATGGTGAATGTAGAGCCACACCAACAAGTGGGATTAACTTCGTAGAACATTGATATCCCTGGTAGGTCGTTTGGGTTCTCGTTCAGAGACGCGGCCAATAAGATCAAAAAATTCGTATAGCTCGCGCTAGAAATTATAGTTCAATCTAATGATGTGTTCAAGCAGCACGATCATTTTGTGATTGATTTTCATCATGTGGGGAGGGACACCGAAGACAAAATATTAGAACCGACGACGAATATATGAAAAAAATGTAGCGGAATTGTTGTTAAACATACTGGGAGTAATTTTCTTGCCCAGGCACTTGTTGTTGGCAAAGGGTTGGTTGCTAATAAAGACGATATAAAGGAAAGTATAGTTTATTATATTCAACGAAATAAATGTATAATTTAAAAACGAATACATTATGTAATGAGGCCGGGGTTGTTCGAACGGCCGGTGGTGGAATACCAGAATTGAAAAAAAATCCAAGGGTATTTTCACGAATACAGTATAACGGTATATGATGGTCTTTCGAGCAACAAACCTTTTTTGAGGGTTCGGGCGGCATTAATATCGTATAATATCGAAAAATTATATCGTATATATAAATGATCACTATAATGTGACTACCAGTCTAGATGCGGCAATTAGCTGCTCATATTTCTCTGATGTGTGTCACAAGAAATATGTTAGTAAAGAAAGACATCTAGCAGACTGTACTGTGTTATGTAGTAAATGTGGAAAGGGCCGCAGTGTGAAATAACAGCAGAAATTCTAAATTGCAACAAAAATAACAGCTGTTTTTTATGGCGAGGTGTGCATGCTGCATCACACGCAGTCAGGGCTATGTTCAAAATTAAAAGTCTGCAGATATAGCCTATGCCATTAATCCAAATAGAAATGATCACCAATGTGGTGAGAAATACTGTCTAGATTGTGATTACATGATGGCACATAATCATTTTTGTTATATTCGTCCTAAACCTAATATTAACGCAAGTATCAAAAAGAGCTTAATGATATTTTACGACATCCAATATAGACAGGATGAGGTGGTGAGCGAAGGTGTAAATGAACACGTACCAAAACTACTTATTTCACAGTAGGTGTTTTATAAATGTGTAAATAGAGGTGATAATACAACATGTAGCATGTGTAGTAGATAAGCGAATATTTTATATGGCGAAAACTATGTAATATTTTTTTAAAATTTATCTAAGCACCGAGTCAAAGGACGTTAATATTTTTTCTGTATTTCACATAACGCAATAGGATATGATGCAATCTTTATTCTACGCGCTACGGCTGCCACTAAGCAGTAGACACCTAAGATAATTATGAGAGGTTGTAAAATACTGTTTATAGAGTGTAAATATTTAAAGTTTATCGACATCCTAAGTTTCTTTCTAATGCCGCTGGATAAATTGGAGGGGGTTTTGGTATTCCACACGGTAAGGGGTATTTTCCTCACTATTTTAAAACAAAAATATAATCAGCAATATGTGGCTATGAGTATATCCGGGAGAACGAACGCAAAACAATTATGCACTTTTATAACATATGTGTGCGAAAACAGACATTTTATTTTAAAGAGGAACTAATATGGTACTGTCGTCTAGATGTAGAACTACTAAGAAATTCCTGTGTTAAGTTTATGGTGGACTTTAAGAAATAAACAATGTCAACCCTCTGGTTGAAGCATGTAGTGTAAATTCTGTGTGTAATTTAGTGTTTCGTCGTAGTTTTTCTTACAGAAATATCAATTGGCATTATACCAATTAATGGCTATAGCTGGGCCGATCATCAATCTGACGAGGCAATGCAGTGATTAATGCACGAAGAGAAAAGACTTGGAATTACAATTCAGCATGCGGCCAATGGTCGAGAAATATTTCTAAATTGTATTTTTAAAGTAGATGGTGAATCCACATAAATAATCACATACACCTATGGGAGTATGAAGGGTGTTTCTAACACAGCTACCCTAAGTGTTAGACAAAGGGAGGTAACAAGCCCATACATAATGATATCACACTCGAGCTACGGTATGAAAATACTGTCAGAAAAATTGCTCGCCTACCAGAATTATGCTATATTCATCATGCAATATGGGTATGTGAATGCAACCGACAATTGCCCGAAACCCCTCACATGGCCGAGTTTGCTGCGGAACACGAAATGCGCAGGAAAGAGCCCATCAGACCGAGGGATGCGCTATACAGTGGTCGGTGATCTGCCGTGACATTATATTATAAAACAGCAAAGGGGCAGGAGATACACTATGTCGAAGTCATTTCCTTCAATCCGTTCTGCTGTAAGGTGAAAAACTCCCTATATCACACCCCTTGAAAATCTATGTAGGCGGCGACTGTTCTGCTATTGATAAGTTTGAGGAAATAATTAAATGCACGGTACTGCCCCCTCAACATCTGTACCACCCGTTTGCCCATTTTCCAGTGGAGAAAAGCTACTTTTTCCTCGATGTCGTTGGTTTGCAGATACCCTGAACACGGCTCCTAAGTGTAATCATGCTGAACAGCAAAGGGCTCTAACTTTCACTTGGGTAGTTGATGAAGTACGCAAGACTATTGAGATGGGGTATGCATTGTTGGAGACACACGAGGTTTGGTAGTACAGGGTAGTACAATATGACACGGAGACAAAGAAGGGCGGAACCCTTTATGTAGAACATAACTCAATTTATAAAACTTCAAACCGAGACCCAGGGCTGGCCCCAATGGTGTACTACTACCGAACATCAAGATAAATACATTCGGGACTATTATAAAGGTAAAAGGTACAATTCGATAACGAAAATGGGGAAACATAGTAAAGCGCGTAAGTATATTTTAATTGTCACTAAATAGTCTATGGGGTAAATTTGCGCAAAATTAAAACATGGGCCATACATACATCATACGCGAGCCAGCGAAATTATTTGATAAATTAACTAATAATAATGTAAAGTGGCGAAGGTAATACCGGTTGATGAAGAGGGGTTACTATTAAATTGGCACATGTCGGGCGATGTCAACGTGCCTATCAAAAACCACAAATGTTGTTATAGCGGAATATACCACGGCCCATGCGCGGTTAGATCTGTATAAATACTTATAAGAGGTTGGGGGAGAACGCCATATATATGTGGACACGGATAGTGTTATTTACGTGGGTAAACCTAGGGACGTAAAGCAACCAGTAGGTGATTATTTAGACCAATTAAAAATGAATTAGCATCAGTAGGCTCCTATGCATTTATTAGGTAGTTCTGTGGTGGTGGCACTAAGAATTATGGGTACCAGCTATCTAGCTCTGTCAATATAATAACTGTGTGAAAAGTAAAAAGGAATTACAATGAACGCCCAGACAATGAAAATTGTAAATTTTTATCAAATCAAAAATATGGTACTTAATAACGCCCCAGCAGTGAATGTAACGAACCCACAAAAAAATGGTTGAACTAAATATAGTAAAATTATCACCAGCACCTTGAGTAAAACCGCCCAAATGGTACATATTATACAAAAAAGAGTTGCAAGACCTACGACACAGTACCGTATGGGTTTAAATGACCTCGGATACTGTGTGTCAATAGCTAAATAATATATGTTTACTTTTCTGAAGAAATATACAAAAGACAGAAATATATTGTTTGATCAAATTAATAACGCCTCTGCTGTGAATGTAATAAACCAACAAAGTGATGGTAAAACCTAAGAAATCGTACATACTAAACGAAAAAGGGCTGCAGACACAGTACTGTAAGGGTTTAAACGACCTCGATTAGATCTAACGATGAAAATAATATATACACGACTGTGTTGTGATGATTAATAGGTAAATAATATGATTTGTTCTCTGAATAAGTAAATAAGAGATGGAGTGGAGAGATTCGTTTACGTGCATTATAGCTGTCCCCACTGAATATGGGAAATCGTATTTTGTGAACACATTTTTAAAACAATATGCTGGAAAATTGAAAAAAATATTCTCTGATGTTATGGCGAGTGGCAGCCTTTATATGCAACTTTATCTTTGTTCACCTTCAAAAAGGTTTACCCAGTATAGATGATTTTTCACCGGACAAATGACCACAACGTATTACAATTGACGATTTAATGCGTGAGTGTGATGGGCAGATTGTAGACTTAACTCATTAAGTAATATGAGTTTGAGTGTAGAAGAGACATGGGTACAGTACAGGGAGGTGTTACAAAAGTAGTTACACGTTGTTCAAAATCCCGCCCGCAACAATTACGAAGAATGATTAGGAAAGTGCTGTTGTAATTGTTGTTGTTGTTGATGATGATGATGATGATATCTACTCTCCCCTAAGCCTGTGTGCGTAAAACAAGCCCTTTATTACACAAATTGAAACAAAACAAGAAGATTCATTGGGATGCAAGTGGTAACGTTAATATATATGCTAAATGAATCCTCAGTGCTAATATAATAGATTTAACATCTGATTTTGTTAGGGGTCGCAAGAAAAATATTCCACAAACCGGGTGGGACACCTTTTCTATTCTATTAGCAAAATCAAATATACCCTTAGAGTATAAAGGTAACCCTCAACGTATAGAGTATATTCGAAAGTTGATAGATGCTGCTGCCGCTCCAAAAACAGAGGAGGATGAGCATTGGAGGAGCCGGGACTAACACGTAATCGTAAATGTCACTTTGCTGTCAGTTGAAGAGTGGATAAAAGACAAGCCGGCATATACATTACATAAACTTGTGCGAAAACGTTTTCAACGCAATCCCTATCTTGTGTTTAATATTGGTGATCAGTGAAAAGCGGACCTGGTAGATTTACAAAATCTCCAAAACAATAATGACGTCTATCGGAGTATTCTAAAAGTGATCGATCTATTTAGTCGCTCGCATCGTCTGTTCTGGTCCGTAGTAAAACAGGTGAATATATTAAAGAGGCATTCGAGGAAAATGTTGCATCTACCAACAGACCTAGACCCTTACGACTACAAACAGATAAAGTTACAGAGTTTCTAAATAATACATTCCAAAATTTCCTCAAAGAGTATGTGGTATTAATTTTTTCACAGCCGAAAACACCGATATTAAGTCAACTCTCGTAGAATGTCTAAATCGCAGCTTGAAGCACAGCATGTAAAAATATTTAAATTCTAAAAGAAACATATTGTTATATTCATGTAGTGGCGAAACTCGTTCAGAGGTATAATTCTAGGCCCCACGCCAAACCCAATTTACCATCCAATCTTGTGAACCAAAATACATTTCAAGAAATGTGTAATAGACTATTGTAACCACCGTAGTGCTAGTGTTAAGATAAAAAATATAAAGAAGGTAATACTGTGCGAATTACTAAGGCAAAACCACATTTTGCAAAAGCATAAAAAAAATGGACTCTGGAAATATTTAAAATAAAACGTATACAATATAAGGAGAAGAGAATGATTCATGCATTAGAGGATTTATAAATGTAAGCAAGATAGTTCTGTCGCTTTTTCACCCACCACCTTCGAACATCGATATGCCACCTAAGACGTACCAGGAAGATAAAAAATAGTCCAAATCAGCATCGACGACCTTCTGCCAACGTTCCGGAAGGCCATGGAGTCCATTGTGGTAGAACTTGGTGTGCAGTGAAGCGAAGAATGTATCAAGTGCATTTTGCACCTCTACTAGGAATTTGCTCTGGCGTCCTCTAAGGTGATTGTCCAAGGAATGGAACAGGTGAAAATCGGACGGTGCATTGTCCGTGGAGCTTGGCGGATGCAATAGTGTTGCCCATCCAAGGCGTGAAGTGTTGTCCCGAGTCATCCTAGCCACGTGGGGCTTAGCGTTGTCCTGTAACAGGAGGATCCCTTTGAATTTCAGAAGTACTGGCTCCAGAGTTTTGAGTTTTTCTTGAACACAGCTCAACTCCTGACAGTGCACGGTTGCATTGATGCTATGACCAGCTGGTAGCAGTTCCCGATGAACGATACCGCGAGCAGTCCAAAACACATATCAGAACCTTCTTCTGGCGCAGTGCTGATTTCGGCTGTTTTGGAACCGGTTCATGGGATGCTGACAGCGCCGTGGAGCTTCGTACAGGACCCACTTCTCATCACATATCAATACCCTGTCCAGAAATGGCACCTTCCTCAGACGAGGCAGCATAGAAATACAGATGTCTGCTCGCGTTGCCTTCTGGCCCGGAGTCAGATCATGTGAGACGCATCGACCAAACTTGTAGTGCTTCCAAAGTTGATGGAGGTGCTGCTGAATTGTTTCTCCACTCACTGAATTGTAGTCAAAGGTCCACTGTTATGGTCTGGTCACTGTTCACCTCAATTGCAGCCTCGAGATCTTAATTTGGTACCTGTGTTTGGTCTACCTGCACCTGGTGCGTCTTCGAGTGTTTCGTCACCGTCCTGAAACTTGGTAAACCACCGGTGCACTATCCGCGTAGTCACGACACCCTCACCAAAGGTCTGGCAAACCTCCACTGCAGCTGCGTTTGACCCCAGTTTGAACTCGTACATCATACACGTCATTCTGACGCTCTGTGGAGGACCCATGTTCACTCCGTCCTTCCGCACGTTCACGGTGAAACTGAGCTACCACAACCAACTAGTATGTTGGATAACCCACAACAACAACTGACCTTCGCCTGATCTCCATTTGCATTCAACTCACGGTGAGAGGGCCAATTGAACACAGGCCTCCACAAAAAGAGACACAACTTTCTTGGTTTCCTTTATAAATAGTGATGTAATTGATGGTACATTTTATGAAGAGGATATACAAGCTGTGCCACTGCATAAAGTTAATGAAGTAGATGAAATATTAGAAGCTAAAGTGAAAGGTCTATATGTTCGATGGCGGGGTTATCCTGGATCATTAAGTTCATGGATTCGTGTATCGTATTTAAAGAACGATTAGCAACCTCCAAAGTGTGGTTTTATTTTGTTAGATTACCCGATATTGTAAGATGTAAGATTTGAAATTGTCAATATTATAATATTCCCTTGAAAGAGTTAAACATTGGAGTCCATACTGCCCTATGTTAAGAGTTAACGTAGATGTGTGTGGTTATAAAATGGAAATAAAACATAAAAAGGAATGGAAAAAATAATAATCTAGTATTATATTTGTATATATAGTAGAAAAATAATGGAAATAAGACATAAAAAAGGAATGGAAATAATAATACAATATTAAAATCTAGTATTATATTTGTATATATAGTAGAAAAATAATGGATGATCATTATCTTCAATATTATTCGCATCAAAAAGGCAGCGGTTATAATGTATATACAGGTGCACCATACCAAAAAGATTATGGTATTGGTAGTTTTTCATGGTAGTTTATTTCGTACTGTACTTCCATTATAAAAGCAAGGTGCAAAAACTGTAAATAAAGAACTGTTACATACTGGAATCAATGTGGCCGGAGACGTGCTAGATAGAAATGGACCTGCTGAAGAGGCACTAAAAGCATACTGGCGGGGAGCAGAAAGGAATTTAAAGAATAAAGCTAAAAAAATAATAAATCAGGAGTTATTAGTGGGATCGGTGAAGAAAAGTAAATGTAATCAAACAGGTGTTGGTGGTATAAACAAAAGGAGGAGGAAGATATATTTTTATTGATTATGGAGTGTACTAGTTTTTACCTTACCCTACCCAGTAATAGTTCTATGGAATATTTCTTGCAAGATACTCTCGCACTTTATACTACAAAATTGTATCATCCTTTCGTGCTGGAACAAGTGTGTGGGAAACAGCTGTTGTCGAAGTACATTATACAGGGTCATTTCAGAATGTTTCCAAATATACTAATAATATTAATTACCTCAGCACGGATAAAGAAAGCTGGGAATTAACTAAAGTATTGTTCAGATATTATAATTATGTTGATGACATTCTATCTCAAATTAACCATAAAAGTGATAAATTGAATTTACAATTAAATTTAAAGCTTCGGTAAACGCATTGAGGCCAGTAGAGTAAGAAAAGATGAAGAGAGTGTTGAAGAAGTACGAATTTCAAGCAAATTATCCAAAATACTAGGTTTTGATCAAAACCTGCAAGAGAATTTTGCACTTGTCCATTATGCACGTTATCCACCCGTTTTACAGAAATCGCTATTCGCACACATGTGTATTTATAGTGACATTGTAGACCACAACTTGTAGACGATACTGTTGCTCCACTACTGGGTATTATAAAAACGATTATTATAGAGTATGGTGCTGGAATTGAAAATCCTTATTATGTCACCGTGCAACGTAAACAATTTAATTAAATTATTTTTGATTTAAGAGATAGCATAGTTAATCCACTTACTTTCCAATATGGTAGTGTATGTGTAAATCTACAATTTAATGGACGTGATACATAATACAGTATTATAAAAATTAATTAATCAGAGTATTAATAGCCGAAGCAGAATGTAGTGTGAGCGTACGGAATAAGAATTAGCTCTATTTGCCGCAAAGCCCGCTCAAACCAGTTTTATTGGTAATAAGGCAGTATCATATGAACCTGTAGCGTCAATATCTCATAGTGCTCGGATAGAGTTTGTAGTCCCCAGCCAAGGTGATGATTATACTGATTTACGACATACAATGCTACATATTAGAGTTAAAATTACAGAAACGGATGATTCTAATTAAACAACTGCTGATAAGAAAGTTGGTCCTGTAAATTATTATCTTAGCGAGGTACAGATATATTTAAATAATCAACTAATTTCCCATTCCTCGCATACATATTCATACCGATCGTATATTGAAAAACTATTGAATTATAATGCCAATGCAAAAACAACTAATTTTCAAACCGCAGTGCGGTTTGAAGATACTGACGGTCATATGGACAATGTGGCTTGTTGTACTAATTCTGGTTTTAAACAACCTGCTCTTCTCACGCGGTTAAGTCGGCTCTTTGAATTCATGGGCTATATTCACGGCGATATTTTCAACCAGGAGAAATTTGTATTGAGCGGTGTATAGTTACGTAGTAAGCTGAATGCTGCCAAACCCGTATTTTTTCAAATAGGCAAAGCTGGGGCTGAGGGCAGAGTTGTAATTACAGATGCAACATTGATTTTTTTTTAAAGTTTTTGTATACTCCACGGTGAAAATCGCACAAAATAAAGTGTTAAAAATTTAGAGTTTAATATCCTATAATAAAGGTACAGGTGAAGACCGAGTCTTTACCGAGGGATTTATGGACACCACACTTCCAGATTTGTTTTCCGGAATAGTACCTAAAGATATTATTGGATTTGTTAGTAATTCAGCTTTCAACGGTACATATCAGACACATTCATTGAATTTTAAGCAATTCAGTGTCATTTTTTACATAGTTTGTTAACGGAACTGTCGTTGCATCTAAAGCACTACAGCCAGATTTTGATAATAAGCTATATGTTCAGACGTATTCTACGTTATTTACAGGTTCCGGTATTTACTATTCTAATCAGGGTAAATATATTTCACTTGCCAAATATCCTAATTGTTATACTCTACTCGTGTTTGAATTTACTCTTGATTTTAGTGCTAGCGATGCATTTCATACTAGTCTCCAACACCAGGGAAGTGTACGATTAGAATTGTATTTCAACCAAGCACTACAGTCTCCTGTAACAGCAGTTATTTACGGTGAATTCTCCTCTGAACTGGAAATTGATTTCCAACGTAAAAAATATATTGATAAAAAATAGTGAATACTCTTGAACTCCGAGTCATTACAGCACAAATTGCCCGATAGGTATTTTATATATGCCCGATGGGTGTATATGCTGCGGATCACCTACCTCCCTTTTTATACAGCCTCGGTGCAAATTATAAATACTGATCCTAGTAATAAACCCGGCGAGCACTGGGTTGCTATTTATATATGTAATACAGCTCATGGTGAATATATTGATAGCTACGGGCTTCCAGCATATATACTGTTTCATATTAAGTTTCTAGAACGCAACTCTTTATTTTATATGTGGAATAATAGACTAACTTAGGTTACTTATTTCAATTCTTAGGACACTACTGTTTTCCCCATTTAACATGTCGCGCATCCGGCTATTCACTACAGGACTTCTTAAACAAATTATCAACCGGCAACACTAATGTTAGCCATATTATGCTTTATTCGTTTATGCGAATAGTTTCTGTTGTGAGATTAAATTCTCCGTAAACCTTATAGATGTGTGTATGTGCTGGTGTCAGTTAGCAGTGTAAAAAGTGACTGGAGCCTTTTATGTATAATGAAAATGCTCTAGTATAATACAAGGAAATAATTTAAAAAAGTATTTTTATTACTTTTTCAAGTTAGTAATATAAAAGAATGATTTGACATCTAGGTCAGCATATACTATTAATTGTCCTCATACCAAATGTCAAAACTGAATCTCAATATGTCTGGAAATTTACGAGATATACACTGTTAAATATTTGACCTTTGACCTCGAGGAAACCACTTTTTTCGCAAATATTAGTCGATGTCCTCATACCAACTGTGAAAAAGATCTCAATATATCTCACTGTCTACGAGATATACACCGTTAAATATTTGACCTTAGAAACCGACTTCAAATTTGGCATTGGCTTTGCTAAGTTAGCTAGCCTACAGGACATGTATGGTAGGTTACTCTGCTATGGTAGGTTATTCTGTAATGTGCTGCTTGGAAACTGACTTGAGATTTCTGTTGTAACCTCTGGTAGGTTAAATAGCATATATTCCTGTGTGTCTGGTCTGAAATGTCTTCGCAGTCGTAGTTGTAATCTCTGCTATGTTAAATAAGGCTTCGTACCCTATCATGGAATTACACTTAAATATTTGACCTTTGACCTTAGTAGCATCTAGTTGACTTCGGCATAGGTAGTATTAATAGACTCATATTAGGAAGTTTTAACCTGCTAGTGACCACTGGTTGTGGTTATAAGTGATAACCATTGGTTGTAGGGTGGCCAACAATTTCATATAGAGTGTTTACCGCTTACTATTGACAATTGGTTTTAGGCTGTGGGTTAGGTATAGAAACTGCCTTCAAATTTCTGATGTAATATCTGCTATGTTAAATAGATGTGTGTGAAAATACCATAGCCTTGGTGCTGTGCTGGAAACTGATTCTAAATTTCTGCCAGGATAAATAGCATAATTCCTCTGTATATGGTCTATAATATGTTCGTAGCCGTAGTTGTAATTTTTGCTATGTTAACTAGCCTAGACGGCATGTAATCTCTGCTATGGTAGGTTATTCGCTGATGTGCTGTGTTGAGCTTCGGGCATGTTATTTTGGGGCTAGCCTAGAGGATGTTTAATCTCTGCTATGTTTAATAGGTCTGGAAAGGTCTCGTAGCTTTGTATGGTTTAGATAAACTATAGCATTCAACAACTCAACCTATTATAAAGTACCACTAAAAACTGCCACACAGCGCATCGTGTAGCCCTCAGAAATCGACTCCTTGCTATCAACCTGGTATTGGAAACTAAGTGCCATTTTCCAGATATTGATGCCAGGAACCTTAATTCTAGTAGCGTTTCTATAGACCACATTCTTGTCAGTTTGTTTTTCAAGTAATCTTTTCCTGGTTTTTTAGTCCTTTCTTTCTTTAGTTTTATTCAAAGTACTTCAAACACTGCTAGTCTTTCTACGGAAACTTGTATACATAATTACATTTCGGAGACTACACTGTTCTTAAAATCATGCTCAATGTATTTCAAATGCCAGGTTTTGACCTTCATGTCTTTCAAAGTCGTTCCTAGTATGCAAATTCATCCTGTTCACCTTGAAATACAAGCTACAAGTACTTAAATATTGAATCCATGTGGTTGCAGAACGTGAAATACAGGCATCTGTAATTAATTAACCATAATTTTCCCATTTAATATACACTTGTGCAAGTTCCTCCCTGATAAAATCTAAACCAGATCTTTCCAATATGGCATTATTCGACTATTTTCTAATTTCAATGACACCACAAAACTTATGTTCTAATGTATCTTTTCAACAAATAAGGACTTTTAATTAGGCTGTTTGAAGTGTTTTACTTAAACAATGTATTTTTTTCTATATATATTGTCCCTTCCCAAGAACAAACAGCAACTTTCATCTGAGAAAATGGCTTACGAGCCGGAGTATTCACATTTGTCGCTTTTTAACCCTATAAATTCTTAGTTATTTCTTTTCTACGATACATTACTGTAGAAAGACTCTTATCTCCCTGAATTGCATGCTAAAATGTATCTTTCATATTTAAATATCACCCTGCGAAGTAGTACTCTGATGGAAAAAACACCAACTATCCTCAAAACACGGGTCGGAAGATGTCTCACATACTTTTTGTATGTTTTATTTAGTCATTTAAAGCAACAAATATCTGATATTAGGGTGAATTCTACTTAAACAGTATTTGTATGGCTTATTTACTCACTCACTGAAATGCAGCTGGAAAACGTCTCACACGCTCCCCGTAGGTAACATTTTCTGTGGCTGTAATATGTTTCTAATAAAACCCATATTTTTACAAATAATTTTGCTAGGCACTATATGCTGCTGATCCTGTGAATAAGATACGCATTCAAGATTCTGTGCGTTTGGCTATTATGAAAATAGTCCCTGACTCCAGACGAGTTAAGTTACGGTGGAAGTCCCTGTGTAATTTCTGCTTCACCGACCCAATTTGCGAGTTTCATAGTTCTGGGACCGAAAAAGCAATATTTGAACCACCATACCTTGGAAGTGTAGTGCCATCAAAACCACGCACAGAAAAGCAAGCAATGTCCCCCTAATGTAATTAAATATTCGCCCGACTTGTATGCAACCAACATTGGGGCAGGAATACCTACTGTACATTGTATTATGGAAATCGCGATTTGTCGAAAGAAAAAAATAGTGTATTCATAACCACTGGATTATATGGGCTGGTCTTAACGAGAGTTATTGGCTATTTCTTAACTCTATTCTTCATTTTCCCTATCACTTACCTCTTCTCTACCTTCCTGGCCCTTGGTGCATGTTGTGATTCTAGATCTTCTCCACGACGAACTACTGTCGGTCTGCTTCCTTCCTCACATTTCCAGTACGATGTATGTTCAATACGTCGGTTAATTTTATACTTATAACCTTGGTAACAGTAGTTTTCCACATCTTCCGGTACTAACATACGTGAGCGACATAATTGATTTCGATTTAAATATCACAAATCTCAACGAACACAAATATCACAAATTAAGGTAATTAACTAACCATTTGTTTTCATCAGACACACTAAATCGCATAAACAACAAAAAATTTCTGGTGAGAGAGCCATCTGGTTCCTGATTTGACCTCGCAAGCCAATCCTGTTCGGATTTCAGAAAGTGAACAAAAATTGTTGAAATCTTCTCCCCTCCCCCTGTTCCTACTCATAAATCCCAAAATAAGCCTGTCACATAAAAATTAAGATCTAAGAAACTAATATAAAAGGCTCAACATAATAATAAATATAAATAAAACAAAACATAAATAAACAAAAAATCTACGTCTTACACGAAAAATACATATTTTATACAATGTTTGTTTATCTCATATCTTTTTTCTGGAAACGTTTATTTATAGTTTTCAATTAACATATTTGCATGTACTTTTCTTAACTGGATCAAGAACGCCTTCATTCAAAGAATTTCAGTCTTTCTAATATAATGTACGCTATCAACTTTTGTATAATTTCCCTTTGAAGTTTTTTTTTGTGGCAGAGGGAAACTTTAGGCCAAATGAGAATTTGACGAAATGAGAATTCTCCTCTAGGCCAAACAGCGGAACGTGTTATCTATCTTAGATTGACGGATGATAATTTGTTAGGCGAGATGAGACTTAGGCAAGATGAGATAGAATCATTTGAGTTTGTCATGATCAACACAAAAAAATGGGTTGCTTTGAGACGATGACACCAGCAGTAGTTTTCTTTTGTGCCTAATAATATTTATTTCAAGTGGAATGAGAATACTTCCAACGGTAGAGAACAAATTAGAAAAAAATATTTTAAATAAGTTGGCAACGCTGACAGCTCGAGTACTTGGAGGCCGAAACATTCATACTGTTTTCCTATTATATCGAATAATTGTTATGCCAAATTTTGGTGCAAATTCGTTTAACGATATGGAAGCATCTTGAAAAGAATATATATATATGAAAATCGTGAGTTGGCAGTACTGAACTACTGCACTATTTCATATGTCTATGGTCGTTTTGAGCTAGTCTAAGCAAATCCTTTTCAATGAGACCTCAATCACCTGCTTGTAGTTCCTGCGATTTAGTTTTGGCAATGCAGAGACGGACGCCGCAGTATTATGACGTGCCTTTGTGTTAGCTGCTCTATCAAGAGATCTTAAATTAGTTCTAAGTTGTTAAATTATTCCCACCGCAATATTTGCTGAAAATTCTTGCCTCAGGAATTACTTTTCTCTTACGAAGCATTAGGACATTAGACCTACTAGTCTCTTTGCCGCCCCGCTCGTCTTTATATCTAATTACATTTCTCATAAACATGCAGATGCAAGTTTAAGGTTCTCCCATTGTGACGATTCCCATTAAACTTTGATTACATTTGGGATGCATACGATTGAGCGTGAAATCTAGGTGTATACTTATTATTGTCGGTGTTAGTACATTGATAGTCGATTCACTGAGGTATATATTGAAACAGTCTCAAATACAAGATGATGAATCGGATTGTCACATGTAGGTGTACTATATATTTCTTATTTGTGAAAACACTTCAAGAGCATATGGAACATTTTTCAGGTGTCATTTTAGGACAAACAAGTTATTGTTACCATCTGTAACGTCATCTATTTTTAGTAGCTTCGATACACTATTAATTTGGAGAAATTCTAGAAATTCTCTGCATACTTCAGCGAATTTCTTGCGCTTAAATTCCGCAATTTTAGAGTATGGAGTTTTAGATAGTATAAGATTGAAATTGTTGACGCTTCAATGCCATACCTGCACTAGTGTATCTGCTGGAAATGTGAAGCAATGATTTCACCACGATATATTCAGCTATAATTTTAAAACGTATCAAAATATTTACTAGTTTTTCTCTTATTTTGAGCTCTTTTTACACATATGCAGTTTGTTCGTTCGTTACCTTACCATCTCGTGTGTAGCACATGTGGTGTTAGTAAAACAATTACACATTATTTTTTAATACATTTGTTCCGGAATAAGACTGGTGCCAACAACACATAAAAAGACAACTTAAATTTATTGAGTTACTTACTGCTCCTCTGTAAGAGTCCTATTAATCTCTTTGTATTCCCCGTACTCCGCGAGCAAAGCAGCATCATAGAATTTGTAGATAAATGGATAAGCATCTTGTAACCAAGTTGTGTCTGATCTTGTGCTATCCAGAGTAAGTTGAAAGCATATGGTTACTGCAGGAAAAGGTATGTCAGAAATTGGTGATTCTATGTTTGAAATTGTAAGGGATACTTCTGTGTCTCTCCAATTTTCCCACGTAATGACAATTAAGTAAGTACACAGCAACACACAGAGACACAGAAATGAAACCCAACACAACCTGGAAGAAATTATAAGCCTTAATAAGTTATTTCATAAAAGGAAAAGTATGAAATATTATGAACATTCGTAAATTATGGTTCAATCTAACTGAGTATCTAGTTCGTTCCTCGCTAATGTGGGTTTTGTGCTGGACAAGCATCATATGTGTGGGTTTTCTCAGCGTTCTCCTGTTTCAACCCACTTTCTGCACTCTATAAATTTTACGTCATTCATTGGGCCTCAACAACTTGACTAAATCCCTTAAATAAAATAAAAATGTTAATACTATTCTATATTTTTTTAAGGAAAAGTTACTTTAAATATTTGAATCGTCTCTACAGGCCATTTCCTATTGAATAATTTATTTCCATAGCCTTGGTTACCTGCACAGATTTCTCGTGAGTTATTCAAAGAAACTTAGAATTTATGTCTAAACATTATTTGTACAGAATTAACCACAACGTTAGTTTAACTGCAGGTACAGTTACATACTGTAAAACACGTATTTAGTAAAGCACAAGACATTCAGGAAATATATTTCTATCAGTAAACATATTGAAGAACAAATTATAAACTTTTAGTAGTCAAGTTCGTCAACAACCAACAGAGTTGAAAGCGAAGTGAACATGATATAACCTACAACATTTTTTTACCTTTTTTTTGTACAAAATCTACTCATTGACCAAACGAAGAAAACTAGACACTGGTTACGAACTGAAATTTGCTTTCTGTTGGGTTTAGAAATTTCAGTTTGGATTAAAAACGAGTTCATAATTTCATATATGAACTAAACTGTTTCTATTCACTGTTTCCAAATACTGTTCGTGGAACTTTGTAAATAATGAAATCTGTAAGTTTAGTTGCAGGCATAATAAATGTTGTTGTTCTAGTTGAGCTTTACATACTTTTAATAATTTATAAATAAAAACATTAGTTAAGTAAATTACACACTACTGAAACAAATATATTTAGGCTATTTTAGTACTAATGCATTGTGTTTTGTTCCAGAAGACGAAATAAATTATCGTCGCTGACTTGATAATACTTACTATGTGCTCAAAACCCAAAATAAAGTTCTTGGTGTCATCCGAAAGAGAGATTATTTTGAAATCATATCTATATGCACATTATTTCATCCAACGATTTTAAATTTAAAAAAATAAAACATATCTGCTATGTGCTTGGTTTCGTAATTCCTGTTATGTGAAAAATAAGATTTTCAACAATTTTTCCTGCTGAAATTGAATAAGAAACTGAACTTGCTATACCTACTAAGGGATATTTCAATTACGTACTGCAATCAACGTTGATTAACATAGAAGTAAAAGTAACAAGTAACTTTAAAAACACATTTTATTTCATTCCTAGTAAATGTTAAAAACACGTAGCAGATCTTACAATTTCAGCACAGATATGCTGCTTTCTGTTCACTATCTATGCATGTTACATATTATTAAAAGTGCTTAAATAGTAATAACATCAAGATATATACTTATTTGAAATCATTCGGTGACCGATCATGTCATTACTTTTATCTAGAATTGAGAAAAGCTTTTCACGCCTTAGATGCAACTTTTCCGCAGATTCTTCTCAACATTTAGGTAATGAACCACAGCGATATTATAGCAGTCACTATAGACAGTTCGATGAATAGTTACAAATTCAATATTAATCTTTGTGGAAGATGTTAGTTACATAAATCGACCAAATATTTCGTCAACGTCAAGCAAGAATTCTTTTCCGACACGGATGAGACGGTAAAAACGAACATTGAACTATCTCAGCTTTTCAAAGTACACAGCGAAGTTCACTCTTTGCTGTAATCGTTCTGACATTCCCCGGATTTCCTTATCCTGAAACGCTGGTGGCAGCTGCTGCAATCACTGAAGTGAATTTGTCGGTATTGCTTCATTTTGACGAAATTATCTCCTTCGAGATGATGCCAAAGAGACCTGAACAAGCAATAGTAATTTTGGAATAACCTCGGATTTACTGGGGCGTGTGATGACAATTCCTATTGCAAATTGGTCAGTGTTGTGACAGTTAAAGAGCAGAATGCGTGTGATTTAAATTTAAATATGCTTATGGTCTTTAGACAGCTGCCTCTGAATCTAAGGTAACATGTTTGAACATTGCCTTTGATATTTTGAAAGGCATTTCTTATGACAGCGTGGAAAATTTTGGAATAATATTTGACACTAATTGTGGCCATAAGAACAACATGCGTAGCAGAAAACAGTTCCCAACACCTTACTGACGTGCTGCTGGGATTTGAGTTTATTCAGAAGCGGAAAAGAAGCATATCGTCATTCCATGATATTTCTTTTCAACTCAGGATTTTTTTTTGTTAACCAGTGCAACCACATTTCATATAACGTAAGTGATTTCAACAGTGTATTACCTTCGTGACGATACTGATCCAGGAGTTATTTATCGAATACATTACATTTAAAGGGGCCCACCTATCCACCCCTGCCTCTTTGCATCCTTTGCACAAGATGAGTTGTGCACTTCCAAAGACGTGCATCTCGAACACTTTTGTTCTCCTCGCCTTGGGGCATCTTTGTCTCTAGAGGTTTTTGGATTGCCGGAGTTCCGACATTCCAAGAATCTCCTGTGTTCCCTCTGTCTAAGACATCAGGGGTTGAGGGACGGACTTTAGACCAGGCGTCCAGAATGTTCTCCTAGTCTAAGTTCCTATAATTTGGAACTTTTGCTTCGGGCGGAGTCCCTACCTGCTATATCCTAATTTTATTATATACAAATACAATTACAGCACATAAAAGACGTCACAGGACATAACAGGACAACACAAACATAGACTTGATTTACTTCTTCTTCTTATGGCCTCTTCTTCTTCTATCTGTGACGAGGAGGATAGGATAGGTGCGCGTGGGTTGGGTTGAGTGTCCCACAGAGTTCTTCTCGCCCTCCTTTCCTTATTGTTGCATCCATCTCCTTCGTGTCAGATATTGTATTTCTTCATATTCTCATACTAGTAGTCATCTCTTTCTACAGAAATTGGAGGTTTTGTTGTTGTTATTTACGTTGATTATGGATTATTACTCAGCACCCTTAACCTAACTTCAACATTTCTGAGATTTCCATTTCTTGGCCCTCCCATCTCTCATCTTGTAATCACTTTACACTTCTCACTTCACACACACAGTTCCCCATGTATCGCCTATTTCCTAGTTTCCAAAATAGTTTGCGTTTTTTTAAGAATAATGATTATTATCTTAAATTACTTCCAGATCCTCCTTCACCACACTTACATATCACGTTCACACACAATAAGCGTCTCTTGAGACGGGGTTCCGCACCAAGGCGCTCTCTTGCCACTGGAGTCCAGCGACTACACTTCTACGCAAGAGTATATCTCTATTCAATATTAGTTGCTCATTGTTTTTGGTATAAATGGTTTTATTCCCTGATGACGCGGTTGGCGCGGTTGCACGCGGATGCACGTTCGCGGCTGCCCGGGCTATTTTGCCACGATCCCATTCTATGTCTCAATCTTCATTGTCACACAGAACGGTCGACGCCATTTAGGATTTTCTTATGGAAATTCGAAATTTTGTTAGTTAGCTCCCTGAAGACCTTCACCCTGTTAGTTAGTTCCGGTGTTCGCAGAACATTCGTGACGGGTGTCTCCCCAAGGAGCTTTCTTTCTTCCCTAGCTATATTTTCTGTTTCTCTTCAATACAGTTTTACGTGCTCTGGCGCCAACACCGTCCTGCATATATGGCACATGTTGTCTTCCACTATACGCATTAGGTGTATTTTTTTACGAAAGGGGCCGTGACCAGTTAGAAGATGCAGCAATCCACCGATAATCTCCAGCTCCATATCCAGTCGTTCAACAACATCCGGGAAAAAGCCGAACAGCGTCCTGACCTTCCGGACTCATCCCAGAGCACCTGCCACGCGCTTGTTATGATGGGGTCAATGGCCGTTTTGTTTTCTGTTGGTCTATGTAGTATTCTAGTAACTTTATCATGGTTGCTCCTTTTTAACCAGTACGTTGCGCCCAACTTTTTTACTTGAAGATGCATAGGTGGGACAGCCAGAGCAACCTGGAGGGTTTCTACTGATGTTGTTCTGTAGGCACCTGATAGGCGCAATACCAGCTGTCTTTGCGACCTGTCTAATATTTGCCTTTGTCGGATGTCATCTAGTCTGTGGCTCCAAACACTTTCTGCATATCCTACGATAGATCTTATAATCACATCGTGGTAAGTTCTTATTATTTTAATTGGAATTTTTACTCGTTTGTTGCGATTCTTACTAATTTGTGTGATATTTTTATTGCTTTGTTCTTAACAATGGAAAACACACCTAATAAATGGTAACGTGATTACACAAATGGGGTACCAGAGCACCATACCTAATATAATAGTATAAAATAATTATAATAAATCCTAACTGAAAGAAAATTATATTGTGATATCCAAGGGGATACAATAAATGCGTCAACAGTGTTTCCAATATAACATATTATTGTTTTCCACATGGAGCACACGTACTTTTTCTGTGTTCCGCACAAACAGTCATATTGCACATGCTGCAGAATGATTAATTTTTCCGTTTTCGTTTCTAGAACATAGTCCACATATCGCTTGTTTTATAGGTCGTTCACCTGTAGCTCTCACAGATCATGCCGTGTCTTCAATTCCAAGAACCTCCTTGATACCAGCAGCCAAATTTCTAGGAAGGGTTTTCCTGAGGCGCTCCAGCATATAAGTTATTGCGAGTTGCATTCTGAGCTTCATCAGGAATTCCTTACCTACGAGTTTTGTCCCTGGCTCCAACTTATTTTGAAACAGAACCATTGAGCTCTCACCGGCCTGATCCAACATGCCATACAGCATACACTTACTTACACTTACATCAATTGCACCAATTTCATCGTCTTCTTCCTAGTGCACTTCTATATTTTCCTCACAATCGCCAAAATTACTTCCAGAATCATTCTCTTCATCTAGTAAGGTCAATACAAAATCTGGAAACTTGCTTGAACTTGTACTGACTTGCGCCATCATATATCATGGACGCAGCACTAATATATTGTCTAAAGTAATTATTCACAGGACAAAAGTTTATCTACGTACACACACACCTGGGGCGATGTAGTACCCCACTGCCTATCTAAATGCACTTTATACGAAAGCTAAAGAGGTTTTCACAACCACACTCATGAACGTCGACCTATCAAACTAGAATACAGAAGGCAACAACAGATGTCCTTGAAAACTGTGGTACTAGCTGCAATTTGAATAACTACTGGGCTGCTCCAGCATCCCAGTGCGGTTTCCAGGGTTAATTAGGGTTGTATGTTCTCTAAAATTTAATTTTTCGTCCAATATTAATCCCAGATATTTCGCATGCCTTTTTCTTTTTATTGTCTTATTATTCACTTTGATAATTGGACCTCTATTGAAATTTAGATTTCCCTTAAATAGTATTTATTTTGTCTTATCCGATGATATTGTTAATTTATTTTATTTTCACCACGATATCATTCTATTAGTCACCTCGTTTGCCTTGGTTTGCAACTCCAGACGACTGCTAGCTTTGAGCACGACCGCCAGGTCTTCGGCATATCCCACCACTCTTTCAACTTGGCACATACCATCCAGCACTTCCAGACACGCCTGGAAGGCTAAGTCCAAGAATACCGGGCCCAACACCGAACCCTGCGGGCAACCCTTAGTCGGCATTTTAGCCACGACGCCGTCCGCTGTTTCTACCTTTATTATTGTACTTACAAAGTAGTTCTTAACGACTTTCCACAATTTGTTATGTAATTTGATTTTCTTCAATTCCTTTAATATTGCAGGCCACCATAAGTAATCGAACGCTCCCATGATGCCGAAGAATATTCCAATTACATATTTACAGTTGCCACTTTTTAACATGTAGATGCTATTGCACAACTCATTGATCGCGTCCTCCGTAGATTTTGCTGGACGAAATCCGAACTTTAATCTGCAATTTACTAGATCTTTTCTTTTTTATTTATTTTTGGTGCTAGTATTTTCTTGAAAATTTTGCTAATAGTACTAAGCAAATAAATCGGTCTGTATGACTTGGGATTTTGTTTATCTTTGTCCTCTCCCTTAAGTAACATTATCAAATTTGCTTCTTTCCATGGGTCAGGCAACACCCCTTGGCTTATATATTCATTGAATAGCCTGGTTAAATATGGCATCCATATGCCTGAATTTATTTTATATATTTTATTTAACATGGTCTGAACCTGGAGCTTTTTTTTGTTTAAGATTTGTTTAATATTTGTACAATTCGTTCGTTCGTAACATTTAGCTCATCCGGATCTTCCGCCTCGCTGTGTGGAAGAGTATTTGCATTCTCCCTCGTTCTTCTATTTCCCTCGTTTTCGTCCTGGATGCAGGCACCGGGAAAAAGTTTGTTGTATAGTAGTTCTATGGTACTTTTCCAATTAGTTGTGGGTTGGCCTCGGTTGACCTTCAGTGTGTTTGATGAGCATTTCATTTTTAATTTAGACATTATGATTTTGTATGGCATGCCCCAGAGATCCTGGTTAAAATTACTTTCCACAAATTTATTCCATATTTTCTTCTTGGTGCCCTTGAGTTCTTCCTCGAATTGTTGCTTAATACTCCTGTAGTTCTGCAATATTCTTGTTCTCAGAATATGGTCTGCTGCCGCAATATAGCTCTTTCTGCTAGCCTTGAGTTTTCTTTTAAGCTTATCCAATTCCTTTGTCCAGAATGGATTCCTGTTGTTGTTGATGTTTATGATTATAGGAGTTGATTTTTTGATGGCACTTCTTATGGTTTCTTCTATATTGTTTGTTAATTCTGTTAGATTGCAATCTGGTTCTATCTGTGGAAGCAACAAGCTTTCTTCAAATTTCTTCTTATTTAATTTGTTTACATTATAGTTGAAGTTGTTATTTAGATCTAATTGTTCCTTATTGGTTTGATTCATTTCGAGATCTATTATAAAGCAGACGGTGCCGTGGGCTCTAGTAGTTGCATGTTCAACAACAATCCAATCAAATATACTATTGTAAATATACACCTTTGTTAACGTTACGTCTATATTAGATTCCACTCCAGCCCTGCCCCTTAAGGTTGCTGGCTGTCAAACCTTATTAATGACTGCTAAATTATGTTGTTCCATTAACTCTTCAAATTTCTCTCCAGCTTCATCCGCATTGGGGCAGTGCCAGATTGGAGATTTTGCATTCAGATTCCCTAAAATAATAACGTCTCCATTTAAAATATCATCAAGTCTTTCTACAAAAACATATCTCGGAAGGGAGAATTGGCAATATATGTTTACTATTATAACTTTGCGATCCCCTCTACTTATTTCCACACATATCGTCCACTTATCTACATATATCAGGTACACCAGAGTCTTTATGTCTTTTTTAAGAACCATTATCGCCAACATTTGGCTGGGATCTTCAGGCAGTATTGTTACGGCATCCAGCGGCATACATAATAATTTACCTTTATATGAATAAGTTTCCTGCATACATACTATGTCCATATCTTCTTTTATACAATAGTGTCTAATTTCGGCTGTTGCCAATTTGGATCTACCTAAATTGATTTGGACACTCTGAGTGTTCCTAAGGTTGTCTTGTGTGGACACAGCACGCAGGAAATTCATCAGCCGGGTTAAAAGCTATTCTTCCGTACTCCATAACAAAATGCCTGTATAAATTATTCATTTGAAAGGACTCCTCTCTTCTTACGAATATTTTGTGTATTAGTGACAGCAGATCCGTGGGATCAGTAGTTATACCATTTGCTCTTAGGTTGATATTATCGACCTCCTCTGTTGTCGGAAAAGTTATAGTTTTCCCCTGCGGGTGGATATTCCTCAAAACCACTCTAAGGTTCGCAGTCAGCATTTGCGGTTCTTCCAATTTTGATAGATTGTAATTTAGGTTTAATTCCTCATAAAATTTATTCGGATTAAAGTTTGATTTGTCTGTGTGTTTTTTTCCTATCCCTTCACCAACTGGTCTCTCGCCTCTCGTGTCTTCCCTTGTTTCCAAGTCCGTATCCTCCACCGATGTGGTACTTTTAACTTCTTTTTTCCCTATATAATCTTGGAATCCAATAATTTCAAGATTTCCTCTTCTTCTTGTCAGTCGTTCTTCCTACTGTTTTCCCTTTTTCTATCTCTTCGGTTTCTGCATCCTTTTTTTCTTCGTCCCTTATTCGTTTTGTCAGATCCATAGTTATATTTTCTTCTGTGTTCTTTTCTTCTTCTTCGTTTTGCTTCTCCTTGTTTAAGTCTTCTAGTGCTGTAGAAATCGTTCTAAAGAGTATCTGGTCGTTGACTATCATCTCGAAACCAATATTGTTGATTTTATTTTCCCATTCCTTTATTTTCTTTAGAATCATGTATGGATCCGCTTTCCATAATCAAATTCCAATCGCCGGAATCGTAATTTTCTTTCTAGTGTCTCCCCGCACAGCCGACAGCAACTCAAGCTTCAAATCCAAGTCACTTAGGAAGTTCTCCATTGACGATTTAATATGCATGAATCCGCATCCATACCTATCTATTGACAAATATACTTCAAGATTTTGGTCTTCACAGACCTCTATTTTCTCCTTCTCCATTTCATCTAAATTAGGTTGATCATGTGTAAGGGCCACCAATTGGGCCAATCCCCTAAGGAATGTTATGAGTTCCGGATTTGTGTGGTGGATAATAATTTGGTTGCTTTCTTCAAAATTGATATAGCCAAATTTTATTGAGAGGTAGTTTTCCGTTTGTTTAGTATAGCTGTTTAATAACCAATAGTTTATAAATTGTTTTATTTATTTTTGTTATATTGCAATAATCTATCAAGATTTCTCCTTTGTTTACACAGGGGTAGTTTATTTTTTTATTGTAAGAATCTCGACTTCAACCTGACTATGGTTAAATTCCGTAATCAAATTTATCGATTGTTCTTTGCAAGCTTAACTTGTACTGAGGGCAATCTTGCTGTTCATCCCACTTCTTATCACCTTTGGTGACTTGGTACACATACACATACTTTTTCTTTGCATTTCTTCTTCTTGTGATCTTTTTCCCCGCATATTCCACATCATGCTTCATATTTGCAGTAGTTAGCTATGTGCCCATAGTAAAATTATTTCAAATATTGCGTAACTACAAAGTAATCTATAACGTTTGTCACCTCGTATCCGATGTAAGCTTCTGGATTCTGTCGCAGGATCTGCCTTATCTGTTTCGGCACCTCGATAACCAGATGGTAGCGGCCCTGATTTATTGGTCCTTTTCTGAATCTGGGATTAACAAGTTGTCTTTGCTCGTCCGTAAGGGCCTGTAGATTCTTTACTAGTAGTTCCTCGATTTACTTCTGCTTCTTTCATCTCCGTTGGGATGCCGTAGATGATCATCATAGGATTCTTCTTTTCGCTTCTGTTTGACAAATCAAAATTCTTCGTCATATTGGGATGGCTCATCAATCTTTCCTTATCTAGGAGCGATGCCATCTGCAAGATTAGTGCGGTCTTCGTCTGAATCAATTGGAAGTTTATTTTATCGTTCCTTTGGATTGTTTTTGTAACTCGCATTCTGGTATTTTTTAGAGTTTCGCCCAGTTTCGGTCTGACTAATATTGTTAGTTTTGTATTCCTCTTAGTCGTTTCTATTATTCTCGTTTGTTCCGGAATAATAGTGTCTTTTTTCAAACCATCTGCAAAGCTAACATATGTTATTGGCGTTGCTACTTCCTTTGTTATTAGGCATCCGTTTTCTGCGTACAATTTCCGTATCCCTTCCTCCTGTCTCTGCAATTTATCTTCTGTTTCTAATCTCCTATGTTCAATTTGGTTGACAGTTACTTCCAATTATTTTATTTTAATGGTTCCGGTTATTGCTTCTTCCTCTAAATCTTTGCTGGATTTTTCAATTTGTCTATTTCATTGTCCCTGTCTATCACCCTTGTTTGCCATTTCATAAGTTTCATTTCACATTCTTTTAATCTTGTGATTTCCCTTTCAAGCTTCTCTTGGTTCCTTTCCAGCTCCATGATTCTTCCTTCCAAAAATGCATTTCGTATCTTAAGTTCTTCATTTTCTTTCCGTGCTTGTATCTTTTGCTTGCTTCCTCCTGTTCTGCTGTTCTTAGTCTCTTCCTCAATGAATCACGGTGTTCACAACCTGCAAGGTGTTGTGTCGAGATTCTCCTGGTTAGCGGATCCTTTGCGAAAACTTCTCATCGGTGTTGTTTTGGCTGCTCCATCCTTATTGGCTCTTTTCCACTCCGCATACATCTCGTCCACAAGCTTCTGCCATACCTTTTTGTATTCCTTGTTTGATCGCGATTTGCTGACAGTAATCTCCTATCTATTCACTTTCTCCATCCATTTAAGTTTAAATGGGTTGTTCGGATCGATATCCGTATCATCAGTTGCATTCCTCTACTCATATTCTAACTTCGTGAGTCCCGATCGGGTAATGTCTGTATGGTAGAACATTTTCACCATGCTTGTGTATTCTTCCTCGCACTCGATTTCGCAGAAAAAACAGCGAAGAGTCTTTACTCACTCACTAGAGAGAAAGTACGGCATTTCCGAAGCCGCAGTTCCGGGCGCCCGACACCTAAAAGGCCGGCTTCTTAAAAATAAAAAACATTGTCACCGACCCCCCAAAATATCAAGCACCCATCTCTAACAGCCCCGGAGATATTGCCCACTTAGCCCTCCATACTGTCTATTGACCAACCCACAGAAAAGAGAAAAAAATCTTGAATTTCTGTCCTCGGGAGTTACAGGTTTTTCGCTTAACAACAGCCAAGGGCGCCGGGAATACTCAGTCAGTTACCCCGGATATTGTGACTACCATGATGTTAACGTGTTCTGAGTCTATTTTTAGGTCCATAAGATTAACATTGAAAATTTAGGAGTTCAATAACTCAGTCAGAAAGAATCGCACATGCATAAAATACGCACAAAATGTTATATTCGAAAAACAGAAAAAAGTTATCTACTTACAGTTGGTGTTCGCTTCGTTTCTCCCTCCGAGAAAACGTTTCTTCGGGAGCACAAAACACACACGTGCACTCACTATCAAAGCCATTCATCGAATATTAGGCATGCTGAAATGTGTTCAAATGTAATGTGCTTGGGCAACCATCGTGCACAAACACTATAAAAATGAGTTTTTGAATGATCGCATCTACACTCCCAACACTGATGTGTACTTTCATCGCAATACTATACACCGCAACTCGCGGTTTACAACGATGGCTTGGGCAAGGCCCGTGATATGTACTGTGTAACTGAGTCGTCATATTGGGGGGTTTTGAGGTTTATCCCCCCCTCATTTTTCTTCCCTTCCGAAACTGTTCTTACTATTCATACACTTGTGCACGTGAACAGTGTTTAGTTTTCTGTGACAGCGTTTTATTTTTTCATTAGGTTTTAATCCTGGCATAATTTCAGATGGTGGATTAACGTTTCCTTCGCCAGCAATTTAATAATACGTTGGGAGCGGTCCCTGGTACGATACCCTGTGAGGGCTACAAAATGTCGGTATTGACCTAGCATCGTGAGAACAATTCGGGAGCTGCTGTGAATAAAATACAGTGCCAATCACAGTGAGAGCTTCGCTTCTCCTCTCCCAACCCGTCTGGTCATCGTGGGAGCAGCAGACCAACTTCTCCCTTCGGGGAGAGGTCTCATCCACTAGTGGATTGAATATGACTGTGATTTATGTATATATGAGGGACGTTCCATATTGATTTACACATTTTACACTTATAATAACCTGTATGGCTCATCAGATACATCCACTTTCTCAGCATAGTCTCCATTAAGAACAACACACTTGCGCCACCGATGTCGCAACTTCTCTATGCCCTTTACGAAACACTCTTTCGGAGTTTGTCGCACCCACGTCCGGACAGCGTCTTGCAGTTCCTGGAAGTCGGCGAAATGATGTCCACGCCGCGGTTTCTTCAATGCCCCGAAGAGGTGTTAATCAGAAAGGGCCAATTCAGGAGAATAAGGTGGGTGTGGCAGCACCTGGAACCCCAGCTCATTAATGACAGTAGTGGTTCCCAGACTCGTGCGGGGACGAGCGTTGTCGTGGAGCGCACATTTCGCCCATTTTCCAGATCGTTTACTCTGAATTGCACTGCGCAAACTCCGAAGCGTTGTCACGTTTGACTTGCTGTCAATGGTGGTCCCGGGTTCCAGCCAGTCAATGAGTATGATTCCATCCTTGTCCCAGAAGACTGTTGCCATGCGTTTGCATACGGAAGGCTGTATACGGAACTTCTTTCGCTTGGGGCTGCGTTGATGCTTCCACTGAATTGATTGGACTTTGGTTTGTGGCTCATGGTACTGCAGCCAAGTCTCGTCGCCAGTAGCGAGCTTGGGCTTCTGGATCCTGGCTGTAGCGTTGCAGAAGATCACTGTTGTCTTTGTGCAGCATTCTGGGATTTGGGAGCTCACTTGGCAGACACCTTACCCTTCTTAATGTGTTCGTGAACTATGCGGTAGAGTGCTTCTGGCATGTCATGTGGCTGCCAACACTTCCATGAACGTGATACACCTGTTGTCCTGAATAAGCCGCTCCACTCTTGAACTGTTCACTGGTGTTGTCACAGTCACTTTCTTTCCAGAACTGGTTCCCTTCGCTGTTGATGTACGGCCAATTTTCCACCCGTCCACCCAGTAGAATACGGTTTTGGGTGACGATACGCACTCTCCACACGCTGCCACAAATCACCTGTGAATTTCCGCAGTCAGTACCCCCTCTTTCCACAGAAAGCACGTTGTCCAGTGCTATTCTTGCTGATCACCTTCCATGTTGTCCACTTACGTATTTACTGCTGTTGGTGAAATATGCTGCAAGGAACAGGGATTACACGTCTCTGTATTGTTCTTCCACCTGAAGGCAGACCCAAGTACTACTTCTTTCCAACTTTTAGGACGAGCTCAACGGTGGTGGTGGTGGAGGAATATATATAAATGTATACAGACTGGAGGCTTGTGTGAGGTCCGTGTGCAAAAACTTTAGCGGAGAGTATCTCTGTCGATTATTATTTACTTAGTTGTAAACAACCTGTAAATCGATATCGTCAGTCTGTCACTTGGTACATTTCCAAGATGGCGGTCAAATCCGATACGGCCGTCATGCCTCCAGGACAATTTGCAGAAAAACTTCTCTTGCTGATTTATTTCAGTCCTGAAACAAAGTTGACTATGTTCATTATTTTGGCAGATCTAGCTAAGTGTTCAAGGGTATTTATATCTACAAGGCAACCTAAAAGGTTCTCGTTATTGTCGTCACACGAAAAAGACGTGACTCAGGTGCTCGGAAAGCGACTCAGGTGGTAGGAAGGGGGCATTGACCGTGACCAAGAATTATGTGTTCAAAAAAGGGTCGAGCACTCGAAAGTACTGGAATTTCCCCTTATCCTCCATTTATCTTGCTAAAGAACGTAATACACAATGTTGCCAACTGTGATACTATTATTCTGCTCATACAATTATTTAAATTTTATAGCTTTGATACATATTTAGGGTGCCCGCCTTACCACCCCTGCCTCTTTGCATGCTTTGCACAAGTTAAGTCGTGCACGTACGTCTTAGTACTTATCAGCTTGGGGCAGGCTTGTCCCTAGAGATTGTTGGATTGCCGGAGTTCCGGCATTCCAAGGATCTCCTGCGTTCCACCTGTTCAAGACAGTTTGTGTTGCGGAACGGACTTTTGACCAGGCGTCCAGAATGTTCTCCTGGTCTATGTTCCTAGTTGTTAGAACATTTGCATGGGGGATCCCTACCTACTATTATATGCTTTATTTTATAGAAAAAACACATACAATACAGATAAGACGACACAGGGCAAATACAGGACAACATAACACATAGCTTGAGCAGGGCTTCTTCTTCTTCTTTTGAGCATCTCCCTGTAACGAGATTAAGAATTATTAATTGTTGCTTCCTTGGAGTTGGGTTCTTCTTTCTGGATTACAGTTGTTGTCCTGTCACAGGGATGGCCTTCCAGTCTTCTTCTTGCTCGATCTCTTCTTGGTATGTTCCTCTAGGTAAGAAGAGAAGCTGATCTTCTTCTTCATTGTTAGTCCTGCATCACTCACTGGTTCTGCAACACTTTTTCCTCTTCTCCTCATTCGTTAGTCACTATACCACACTCATCCATCACTCATTCACTCATGGGTAGAATATATCATTCAACCGTTGGTTGCGGTTTCCGCAGCCTTCAGTCAGTTTATCGACTTATATTTATTTCCACAGGTAATTTCCACCAGCTTTGATACAACATTTAATTAGTTAAGTACTAAAACATTATTATCCTGATTCTGTAGATACTTTAACGCCAACTTTTCTGGGAGCTCTAATGCACGCTGGCTACGATTCCGAGCCTAAACATTTTGAAATTTGTAATACAAGACGGCGGCAGCGCGAAATATGCTCATTATAAAAGATAATCTGATGAAGATAGGGGGGGGGGGGTTGAAGGAACTTTGAGTTCATTTCCAATCCAAAATATACAATTTTGAAATCCAAGTTGGCGGCAGCGCGAAATGTCACAATTATTAAAACCTATAAGAATTTCGTGAAATTATATATGTAGAAACTTCATGTGTGCAAACTTTTCTTAAAATACGTTGAAAGTTGTGGATTTGATATGTTTTCACCAACCCTTGTATATACGATTCAACATTTTTGTTTGGAGGGTGTTATCTATGTTCTTCGTCTTGTGAAATTACTAAGTTGTGCGAAGATTTGTTGAGATATGTTGAAAATTGTGAATTTGCGATATTTTGATCAAACCTCGCATATATTGGTCAACATTTTTGTTTTGGGCGTATTTTATGTTCTTCGTCTTGCCAAATAAGTAAATTGTGCAAAGTTTGTTGAGATATATTGAAAGTTGTGAATTTACCTTATTTTGACCAATTCTCGTATATATAGGTCAAAATCGTGATTTCGTGTATAGTCTATCCCAGTTCATTGGCAACACTGAACCTCCTTTATCCAGTTACAAGAAGATCAAGACAAAAATGTAATCTGATGACGTAATTCGAGCAGGAACTCCGCTCGATTTTTTTCGAGCGCTCGAAACCTATCCACGCTCGAAGTTGCTCGAAGTCGATTTTTTGCCAGTTCTCCCACGTTTTGAGCGTGACTGCTTCGGGCTTCGGATTTCGAGTGCTCGAAACCTGCTCGCTGCACAGCTCTATTATGGAACTCGCAAGTTCATCGCCGCAGTATCAAACGTTCGCCATTAGATTCTATCCCGGGAAATATCAAGTCAGTTTTCATCACGAACAATTACTTCTCGAATATTTCTTCTAATATTTCCTCCCAACGACATCTCGGCCCTCCCAATGGTCTCGTTCCATCCGGTCTCCCAATCAGGAGAGGATATAATTTTGTGTTTTCCCGCATCCAAGTTACATGGCCTGCCAAATTAGTCGTCGCTATTTAATTATTTCCACAATATCTGGTAAATCGTAGAGTCCGTGGAGATCTTCATTATGCAGTCTTCTGCACTCTCCAGTCATCTCGTCGCGTTTCGGCCCGTATACATTTCTCAAAACCTTATTTTCAAGCACACGTTATTTATGTTCATCTTCTAGAATCGTACTCCAACTTTCGCAACCGTAAAGTATTACCGGTAGAATAATCGTTATGTATATTTTCAATTTCAATCCCTTCATATTAATCGCAAACTTAGAAGCTTTTGTGCTGAATAGAAACATAGGTTTCCCGAGAGTTAGCGATGTATTTTTTCTGCCCTTACCTCATTTTTGCTTGTTACTTATGCTCCGAAGTATTTAAATGTATTTACTTTCTCTATGACTTCATCCCAAATTCTTGCGTTTTTATGTCCTCCATTCCCTGTGATTCGGCTTATTATCATGTTATATGTTATAACTATGTTTACCTGTAAACCTATCTCATCGCACGCTTTCACTAAGTCATCTGTGTTGCTTTGTAGTGCATCTATTTCATCCCCTATTAAATCTACATCATCCTTGTAGACGAACAGTTGATTCAAACCATTCAATGATAGTCCCTTTTGTCCCCTTCATTTTTTTTTAAATCGCATATTCTAACGCAAAGTTGAACAGGAGTGGTGACAAACCTTCGTCTTGTTTCAATCCGTTGCGAATCTTGAAACTATCTAACATTTCATTGTCTATCTCTACTTATAGGGTCGCTAAAACACATCTTCACGATTTGAGCCAACTTTTTCGGAATTCTAAATCGTATCAGGATACTGTATAACTTTTCAATTTGATAAAAGCATATGCTATCCTATAACCAATAAATAGCGGGTCTACCGTCCCATTGTATTCAAATTTCTTATCCAAAACTTGTCTCAAGGTGAAAATCTGATCCAACCTGGATCTTTTTCTTCTAAATCTATATTGTCTCCAATCATTTCATCTACGTATACACTTAGGCGTGTTAACGGAAT
>JAGDQP010017234.1:0-38962 GCA_022664845.1 Lepisma saccharinum | reverse complement strand
TAGTTTGGGGTTGTATCAGTGCTTCTGAGGTGGGGAATCTGCATTTTATTGATTAGGTAATGAACCATAAGGCCTATATTAACATACCAAAGTCTAATTTCCATATGTAAACAGAAAAAATGGGGTTTACAGATAATTTTATATTTATGCATGATAATAATCCAAAACATAGAGCTCATAATACACGATTATGGATGTTTTACAACACAGCAAAATACATGGAAACTTCTCCAGTCTCCAGACATCAACCGAATTGAACAATTGTTGGGCATATCTAGAAACAAGAGTGCGTGCAGCACAGATTTCAAACAAACAAGACTGGAAAAGTGCGTTAATAGAAGAATGGGGCAATATTCTGACATCGTTGACTTCCAAATTGGTGCAGTCAACGCCTCATCGATTTCATGCCATCCAAAAAATGCAAGGAATACCCTACAAAGTATTAAACGCCCAATTAAACCACAGAACATAGGACACCAATAGTGATAATTTGGATTGTATCAATACTTTTTGTTCTTGTATATTTTTTTTGTTTGTCTTTAAAATTCAATTTTTATGATTTTATTTTTCGAAAATATGACATTGTTGTTGTTGTTTAATTTTTTAGAATCAAATCAAAAGATGAACAGTTTTTTGTTTTGTTTAATATATTTAATTACCACCCAAGCTGTAATTTTTGTCAATTTTTTTAAGTGTATCAATACTTTTTGCGCTAACTGTATATACATACGATGCATACCTTTATCCACTGCTGTGCATGCTCTGTAATTAGTACATTGCTGCCATCTGTTGAGCAAGAAACCTATTTCTCTCTTTTAACGAAGGAAAATAACGTTGTGATTTCATTTTATATTTTATTTAAACATCCAGGCCTACAGCTCATAACTAAAGCTGTTCTGAGCCATGAGGAAACGTCAGTAATAATAATAATATCACTACAGAACGTTCACAAACGCAATGTGGCCATCTTGTGAGGAGATTAGAAGCAACAAATGTTACGCCAACGAATCTTCAGTTTGTTCCTATATTGTGAAATAGGGAAAAGGATTATTTACTTAGTGATACAATATTTCATTGTTCAAAACTCTGGATCCGTTTCGCAACTCCTGACTGCATTTTCAATGCTTGAGCTATATTTCAAGTAACGTCCCCTTGTCATTATGTGACCAAACGCACAGTTAATAAAGTTTGGTTGCATATAATGTAAGGATAACATTTTCGGGAAATCATGTTATTTCAATTCGTTTGGTTATCAGTGCAGACACAGTGGAGCCATGTTAAATTATGACTTAACGTGTAAGGTGACCAGACGGCCCGAAAAGCCGGGATTGTCACGGTTTTTCAACCTTCTTCCCGGTGTCCCGACAAAGTACTTCAGACAGAATTGTTCCGGTTTCTTTAGAAGTAGCAAATCATTGCTAGGTTTGGATGCTTACGGGAGGACTTAGAAAGAGAAGCAACCGGAGATCAAATGAAAATATTATCTTCGATCAAATGGCCGTTCAGAATGAATACTGGAATCAAAGAAGAGTGAAAAGGCAAACTCTACCATTAAAAATATATTACGATTTCTTCAGTGAACGAACTATACAAAATTTATAGGTAAGTTTTTGCAATTTCATCTAAGAATGAAAATGTTCAAAAGATTTTTTTCCTACATGAAAATTCAATGCACAGAAGAAAGAAACAGCATGGAAATGAATACACGAGAAGCAATATTTCAAGTGCTGTATAATAATAATCTTCGGTGTACAGAGTTCTACCAGTTAGTGTCAAAGGATAGAGAACTTCTCAACAAATGTAGGAACAGTAGCAGATACGAGCAAACACATTCGATTCTACACTTTACGTCGTTTGCCTGATGTAAAGCTAAGCTACACCCGATTCTGCATATACATTGTCTGCCTGAAGTGTAATAATTTACAATAGACTGTAAACAACTGATATGTTTTTGCATGACACATAATTTAAAAAGTTTTTCCCAGTTTTTCAACTAGAACTTCTGGTCACCCAAGTTAGGTGCATTGCATAATGCGAATAAATATATAATGAAGTGTTATTATTATCCATGTAACTCCACTTTATTCGTCAGTTTGATTGTGTATATTATTATTTAATGCAAGACTTCATTACTCTACAATACACCGGAAGTCTAGGTTTTATGAGGTTCCTTTTGTATAAACTTTTTTTTTTCAGTGGCAAAATTTTATTTTGTATGGCCCATTTTAGTGGCTATTGACTTCAGTCCGTTTGGATTATACGATGTACAATTTAAGAATTCAAGAAGGGATTCGAACCTGAAACTTCGTGGAGGCGGATCAGCACCCTACCTCACACAACCACAATTTTAAAAGTTTTGTATCGTGGTGATATTAAACTGATCCAAAGAAAGGAAGACTTGATAGAATACTTTGTGAACCAATGTATAGTGTTATTTTCAAGAGTTTGGTTTCGGGTTGGTGAGGGGGAAGGGTAGATATGTGGTTTGAAGAGTGGGAATGAGAGGTTACGATGTTGCCATTTTCTAGATGCTCAATCTTCTTCCATTGATTGCAGAGAAGACGCTTTCTGCACAAAAGCGTGTTGTACGCAGAAGTGAGATTTTGTTGTTTAATGGCATATAATTCAAACGTCACCACGTAACTATAGCAGCAGTGGGCGTGTTAATGGGAGTGGCTGCGGAACGTTCTTTCAAAATTAGAAGTATATTTTCACATTACTGGGAATTTCCTCTTCTGTGTAACGAAGGTAACAATTACAGTGCAGTGCTGCCATCTTGTTATTCTTTCTCTTAATTGCTAAGAAAAGCATCGGTGGATATTTCCTTCTTGGTTTCTTTCTTTCTTGGTCTCTTTTTTCTTTATTGTTTGCTTGCTTGGTTTCTTTCTCTCTTTTTGGTTCCTTTGTTTCTTTCTCTCTTTCTTGGTTTCTGTCTTTCCCTTTTCTTTCGTGATTTCTTTCTCTCTTTTTTCTTTCTCTTTTTATTTCTTGCTTTCATGCGTTCTTTCTCTCTTTTTGGGTTCCTTATTTCTTTCTTGGTTTCTTTATTTATTTCTGTATGTACTTTCTTTCTCTTCTTTTTCTTTCGTGTTTCTTTCTCTTTTTGGTTTCTTTCTTTCTCTTTTTTTCTTTCTCTATGTACTGTCTTTCTCTTCTTTTTTCTTTCGTGCTTTCTTTCTCTCTCTTTTTGGTTTGTTTATTTCTTTCTTGGTTTCTGTCTCTCTTTCTTTCTTTTTCCTTTCTCTTTTTCTTTCTTCCTTTCATACTTTTTTTCTCTCTTTCTTGCTTGCTTGTTTTCTTTCTCTCTTTTTGGTTTCTTTATTTCTTTCTTAGTTTCTTTATTTCTTGCTTTCTTTCTCTGTTTCTTGGTTTATTTTTCTTGCTTGCTTGTTTTCTTTCTCTTTTGGTTTCTTGCTTGCTTGAGGATTCTCAGCTTGGAATTTGCTAAGCAGCATCATTACTGATATGTTCATGGACAATAATTTTTTCTTCATCCTGTACTTGGTGTGCATGTGTGCTTTTGCTAAACTCAGCAGCAGTCGTTATATCACATCCACTGTGACCTTTTCAGCACATTCCGAAATGACAGATGACAAGCAATATCTTAATAAGGGTATCCATCCTAGTTTTGTTTTTAAATTCAAAATTTCGTTGTTTTTTTTTTCTGTATTTTTTTCGTATTCGCAGCTGCAAGAACTGTGAACATCCACACACAGAATCACATATGCATACACCACATAACTCTAGTACATGCAAAACGAGACGGAGAGAAAGAACAAACTTACAGCTACCACAAGAATTCCATTGCAGCTGTGCCTGTTCCCAGCCGAGCACTAAGCCTTCTTGTTTCTCGCCTCCCCTGCGCCTCCTTCGTGTGGTAAAATTTGCAATTACAACATGGCTCCTTTTGCCTTCTCTCTCTCTCTCTCTCTCTCTCTCTCTCTCTCTCTCTTTCGTTTACATACATATACTTGTGGACCCAAACCACGAAAGTTTGCACAAGAAGAAGAAAAAAAACACTTGTGGAGGGTGTTAAGAAACGAATCTGCAAATGCATGAAGGAATGCACCATTTGGTCACCCTCAGCTCTCTTCTGAGACTCACTTGTGGGGTGTGTGAATGTGACTATATACTTGTATGTATATGTATGCAAATTTTATTACAGTAGGAAAAACCTTATGCACACACTGTATATATTCATAATTTTATTCCTGTAAACGGAAAGTTTTTTTTTTTCGTATGTTGTCTATGTAACGGATCTATTTTTTGGTGTTGATTTTAATATCAGTTTGTCCGTCTGTCTCTATCACCTGAGCCAAAGCAGATAGAGAGAAACTGATTCCAGTTTTGGGTTCAGCGACCTCGAATTGTAGAGCCGTTCTAATTGTGGTGACCCTGAAGTTGACAGATCCTTTTCATATTTGGTTAGCTTTCTCCACTTTAAAATTCACGCTAGTTACACAGTGCGTACTTTTGTACTGGCATGGAATCTCCTCCCTAAGTTTACTATAAATTTATTATTATTATTATTATTTGTATATACCGATCATATTAACTTTTTGCGGAAGTGTGTTCGCCCAGTTACGTATCTAGAAGTTGGTTTTGGTGATGGTGGGGTTCGAGGTCGGATTTACGTAAAATTCATATAATTTTGCCTAGAATTACACTAATTTTGTATTTAAAAAATTTGATTTCGGGGATAAGATCTCCCCTAAATATGTCCGTATTTTCGCCTGTAGTCGGAATGATCGTAAACTCAAAACATTTGCCGTAGCTTCTTTGTCATATCAGGCAAAATATGGGGATTAATTACTTTGAAAGAAAGGCTGTGGTAGGGATGATAGCGTCCCAGTTTTTCTTGCTTGAAAGTGTACAACGTGACTTTCTGTAGCCAGAGTTCCGCAACCTCTGGCCCATGAAACGTTTTGTGGAGTCCGCGACTCAAGTTCTGTATTTTATTATTATTTATTATTTTTAATGTAACGTAAAGAAAAGTAGTTTGTTTCGTTTCCAACAATTGTTTTATTGACAATAAAATGTTTGTTGACAATATTTTTAGATTTTTAAGAACTATTTTTGCTATTGCATCTTGATTTGTCGCTGGTGTGATAAAGCAATGTGCGGAAAGACGAGAAGAAGGTTCGTTTCTTCATCAGTACATCCAGTCAGTATCCCTTTCGGGGAGTGCGCGGGGTGTTAGTCTCCAAGCACTATACCTCCCGAGAGTTCTCGAGAACTATAGAAATAAGATATGTACTCTTCGTATCCTCAGAAAAGTCTCTCTAAAAGAAATCCTGAGTTCAGCCATTATTTGGTTTTCCCTCAACTTGTCGTCACCCATTCTACTTAGTATTCAACTTAGCAGATGACCTATGTTTAGTTTATCCGACACTTCCACAGATCATCTTCTCTCTTATCACCAGCTATACATTTTCTCTCTACTCTTGTTTTGTGTGTAGATAGATTCTTTTTTAATTGTTTATTGTTAGTATGATGTCTCGTGTGTGTCAGTGGTTATACTTGGTATTCTGTAATCAAGGGGTCCCGACACAAAATGGTTCAGAACCCACGTTAAACTGCAGGTCATGTCTCTACGACGTTATCTTCATCCGATGGAAGGCAATGGCAAACCACCATTGACTTCACCTTTGCCAGGGACCTTCGGGTCAGGACATGTCTTCGGGAAGAACACCCATCATTTTCATTGTTTGTATGTAAGATTTCTTTCTCAAGCCCAGTGACTTACTTCCCGAAAGTAGAAGATTTGAGTCACACAGATAAGATCGATAAGTAACGGCTTTTGAACGCTTTTTTCTTTCTTTATACGTAACATGTGTAAAGGTTTGGTCATTAACCTTAGCTATAAAACCACTCCATCATTCCTTGAGGGTTCTAAACAAAAAGAAAAGAGAAAGAAAAAGAAGAAAAGACTCACTCAGGAATGTTGGTTGATTGTTCATATCTTATTGTTATGACTTCCAAAAGGAGATAAAAACAGTGATCAGTCATAAATGCCTGCCAGTGTTGACAAGGTCCAATGTAGAAAAATGTAGTGGTCCGTAATATAATTTGTTTTGTCTGAATCAATCCTTACTTACGTTTAGTGAACGATTTTTATAACAGCTAGGATGGGATGATCGCTAGATCGGTGGGCCAGCGTCTTGAGGGTTCTTGGTTCGAATCCCAGCTGGAACACGGACGTTTGTGCATATTAGTAACTTAACAGCTAATATAATTGAATCAGACGGAGCGAAATTATTAGTGGCCCAAAAGACGAGGTTTACCAAACTTTCAGATGATCGTTGTCACAATCTAGGAAGAATTACATGGATATTTTTTTTCGGTATCAGTTTCTCCGTAGTTTTTATCACATGATTTATCCCCCTTGCTGTTCATCAGTCGTGACTTTTCTAATTCCTTCTTGTTATATTTTAGTGATAACTCAGGTATATGTCTAGAAGTTGGTTTTGGGAGGGTTTGTATATCTGCGTGAAATGTATAGTATATTAAATGTGTATAGTTACGCCTTAAATTTTAGTAATTCTGCATAAAACTCTGTATTCTGAGGTTCGAACCTCTGCACCACTGCTAAGTACGTACCTAGCTGATAAATCCCTGTGACATATGCAACCCAAATAACACTTAATATTCGCGTGGTTGCGCGCCTGTAAGGATATCATGAAAAAATCATTTTACAGTGTTGCCAACAATAATCACTTGAAAATAGCTAAACAGTAAAATAAAATTAGCTAAAACTCTAGTTAAATGTGTATTAAAATAGCTAGTTTTAGCTTCAGAGTCATTAAATCGGCAACACTGATTCATTTGCTACTTAATTTATTAACTGATAAACAAGTACAAATGCGGTAGATTTAGAGTACTTGATGAATCCGAATTTAATTTTTAAGGTCCTAAGGCAACTTTGACACAGATCGAATGAATGATTATGAGAGAAATGGAATGAAAAAAGGGGGAGGAAATGGGAGAACCCTGGAAATTAAACTCATACCTCCGGTGTTTGTCTACCACAAAGCCAACGTGGCATGAGCTGGAATCGAACCAAGGACCCCACGCACCAGAGTTGAGCGCTATCCCATTGAACCTAGTGTACAGATGACGAAGTACTGAAGTGCGTCCCTCCTAGTTATTCCTAACATGCATCTCTCAATTACTCTTTGTGTAAATCTTTGAGTCATTTGCACATTCAATGTCCACATTTCACAGCCATATAACATTAAGATACGACACACTGATTATAATACACTTTACGCTTGAGACGTTTTCACAATTTGATTTCCTCCATACCATTTTACATCTATGTTTCCTCAGACACTTTGGCATTCCATGTATTAAGGTAAACCTACTCACTAACTATGCCAAATCTTCTATTCATAAACCTTTTTATTTCTTTCACTTCAGGACGTTGTTTATACATTTTTTCTGGTTTACTTTACTTACAATAAAAGTATGGTACGCTTTAATAGAGAACGAAACGCCTTCTCGAAAGAAACTTCGAAGTCTCTGTCTAGAGCAAAACTCCAGGCATAAAGATTTTCCATTCGGCATGGATGAACTCATCTTACAGCAGGAAATTACATAGAGCTCTACCCTATTTTAAAGAAAGAAAGAAAGAAAAAACTTGCATTATCTGAAGCGATGTTTCTCGCCGCATCGTAATCATCTTTTATGAGTTGTTCATATTTTTCGTCTTTTATTATTATTTTTTTATCGTACCATTTGTTCCTTCAAGGAATTTTTCTTTTCGTATGGGAGTGGGCAAAATGTGACGTAAGTTTACAGTTACGGAATTGCGATGAATACTGTATATTATAGCCGTATGACTTCGTTTTAATTTATGTTATTACATGGGAAACATATGGCGTCATATAATGATTGAGCATTGACCTTTTTTTTTTCTTGGTTAGGAACACCTTGAAAATGGGTTCAGCATTTTTATATGTGCAGCATTGTTAATTCAGACACGTATAGAACCTACGTATGTATGAACTGTATGATGCTGATGTAACCATTGTATCATGGAGTGTGTGTTAATTAACGGTGTAAAAAAATAAGTCATTATGGTTGATGCACATATACTCTCACATTCGTTGTGAATTAAAAGTGTAATATTTTTTTATTTAAGTGTGCCTTTACTTGTCTTATAACAACACGTATGAACTGTTTAAGATGTCTTTTGTTGTGTGTTTAGTTTGAATTTTTCTTTTTCGTTATTATAATTATTATAAGGTTTTCAAAATAGCAAAATCAAATGTGTACGTTTTAAGAAGCAGCAAATTCGTAGGGTCTGTGGTTGGATTTCTGTTTATTTGGTCTCTGGCTCGAATCTGGTGGGAGTTTCTAGAACCAGTGGTCCAGGATGGGGGGGGGGGGGTCCTTAAATAGTAAGATAAATTTTGTATAAAGAAACTGAAAGGAATGAAGTCTTGTGGGATGTCGAACTGTAGAGCGTTTCTGGCGAGAACAAATTTTCGAAATGTGGTTGCGGCCATCTTATTTATTTTAATAAGCTGTGTATATATAAATGAATGGATTCGCACACAAAGGTAGAGGATGCAATCAAGACTGCGATGGGCCGGTCACATAGCTAGACGAACAGATGGAAGGTGGACGACAGATATACTACAGTGGATTCCAAGAGGAAAGAAACGACCGAGACGACGTCCAAAATGTAAGATGTGTAGATGAAACCAAGCGTTTTTCAGGAGCTACATGGATGAGGATATCAGCAGACCGAGATATGTGGAAAGAAAAGGGGGGAGGCTTTCATCCAGCAGTGGATGGAAAACTACTGAATATGATTTTATATATATATAAAGATACATTGTTTCCTTTTTTAAATAAGAAATAAATAAATAGTTTACATTTTTATTTATTTTTTAATTAATTTATTTTTTAAATTTGATTTCTGTACGTGTCCGGCAAACATAAGTAGAAACATATCCTAAGATTTTCACAACGTATGTCTGACATTTTAGTAATAAAACTCTCTTTCGAATACTCGTTGTGGTTTATTTTTTTTGAATCCGATGATCGTTTCGTAAGCTGTGCTGCTCACATCGTCAGGGCTTTGACGTTAAATTAACAGCATGGTGTACGAAACGATCGTCAGATTCAAAATAAATATAAGTGACGAGTATCCGAAAAAGTTCTATTCGTAAAATAACAAAGCTTACGATTGGACAAGAGGAAGTGGGTCAAAATCTGATTACAACATTTGAATTGCACAGAAAACCCGGACAGTCGAGGTAGACCCAAGATGTATAAATTAATAGGTAGGCCATTCTTGTACGTACTTCATGGTTGGATGGGATGTGACGTCACTGGAAGGACACTGTGTATCTTATGAACAACTTAGCACAAGTTTGATGCTCGTTATGCTAAGTGTTTGCTGAAAATTCACAAGATTTGCATGTCTTACTTAATTCTTTAACAAATATATATTCTTTGAATGCTTTCCATGCAAGAAGTACTGTGATTGCTGTAATAAATTGTTATTTTTCCTCTATAATTGGCTACTTTTGATTTCCATCGTCATAAAACGCTAGAGCCCTTTACAGTATTCGCTGGAAACATCTTATGTTTCACACGTAATCTTATTTGTTCGATGGCGAAAGATTTTTGAATTGACGTCACCTCGCAATGAATGCACCCTCCTCCCTGAGAAAGACCAAGCTAATACGGCGTCGTAATAAAAAAGGGCAGCACCTAATCATCTTTTGACATATCCTGGTTTATGTGACAAATCTATTTTCTGTTAAGTAGTCACACTTTTTTTTTATCAGTTGTGGTCAAAATACATGACATGAGAAAAAGCTCGGTTTATTTACTTTGTGTGATAAAAATGTGTTTTAATATGTCACTTATAATAGTGAGATAATCTGAAGTGTATACAGATATGGACAAATGAAAAATAATGGATGGCGTAATTGAGACTTGACACAAAAGAATTTGCACGTAATTCGTATCGGGTGTTCCAAAGGTTTCATGGGAAAATATACTAATACAGTAGAGCATCGATTATCCGAAAAGTTTCGGAGTAATAAATAAGAAAGAAAAAAAAATATGACCAATTTTCGTTTGGTATGATTACAGTAAATCTTGTTTTTGAGTCATTTAACAGTGTTGTGATATTACTATTAAAACCAAAATTATATTCCAGATCGTAAGATTACATGAGTAAATTAATTTTATTGTCATAATTAGCACTTTTAAAAAAACTAATAATCGATTATTCGGAATATCGGTTTTCCGGACACTTTGGATGACCAATTAATCCGGATTATCGATGCTTTACTGTAATACTAAGTAATTTTGTGTGTTTTTATTAGTTGACATGGACTATTCTATTATCTGTCTACGAATGACTGACTCCCGAATTTTCCATCACAAACTGTGTTAACAAGTAGTTGCTATAAGATGTGTTACATTTGTTGTAAAAGAAGGTCATTTAAGATTTTTCTCGAAAAAAAAAATGGAATGTTCAACTTCTGTTAGTAATCTTGGATTTAAAAATCTGATTTAGTTCGAAAACAATGTACTGTACTAGTAGATTGCGTCTTAAAACTAGTGTGAGGCGCGGAACTGGTCCTAAAGGATACATGAAAGTAGACGTGTTTTGTTTCGAAACTCATTCATTCATAGTCTTGATAGAAGTTAATATCGCTGTGATTGAGTATTGCCAACCTTGTATAAAGTTTTTATTTTATCAAAAGGCGCTATGTCTCTACATTGGATATTTATTTAATCCTTTAGTTATTATAAACACACGGGAAAGCACATAATACAGTGTTGCAAACTGTACATAATATAATGAGGTAAAATGTTAAATGCGTATTTTGAACATTTTATACTTGCTGTAGTCCACACAACACTGAGTTTTACCTTTGACAATTAGTAACATTTGTAGTGAACAGATGTAGTATCATCAATTAAAAGAACTTTATACGAGGTTGGTAATTCCTGTCAATTAAATATAATTTTAGCTCGTAAGATCTATTTCATGGGCACAAATTTACTCCCCCCCCATTTTTTTTTACTTTCCTTTATTATATCTGATTTATCATTAAATATTTATTTTGTTTTACCATTGATAAGTAGTGCGTTTTGGTTTCGAAGTCAGATCCTGTGTATGCGAATACAAAGCGGATTTTCACCCATTTGTAAAATTACTTTCTTTTGTTGTGAAATTGTGCAAGAAATTCTTCCTTTAATTTTTGGACGGTTATTCTAAAGCACCCTGTATACTTTATTACAAATTGCGAACATAATGCAAAGGTTGTATCTGTATATTCTTCGTTGTGCTTGGACAATTCAAAGTTCATTAATTTTGTCCTCCGTCGTATAATACATGTGTATCAGTATATATTAATTCTTCAGATGCAATAAGGAAAAAAATACACTTCTAATAAGAATTTAAGACCACGAATATCTGTGGCACTGCGTTTCATTGCTGGCAGACTGAGAATCGAACCCAGGACCTCTCGCGTCTAAAGCAAAAGCGCTGTCCAATTGGCTTAATACCCATCTTACTGAAATAATGTCAACGTGTAAGCAACGATAAGAACGAGCCGGTTAGCTTCTAAGGACGGGGCGTACAGTTTTCGGTAAATTGAACTCCGTTCAGTTGACCACGGCAAGACTTGAACCCGTGACCACGCACACAGAAAGTGACCCCTTGGCCATCTCAGGATCAGCAATGTATAAGTACGTATAAGAATGTACTGACAAAATTAATTAGGCCTATATACATGAATATAAATTACAGTAAAGTCGAGAAATTAAAACCGAGAGATGGTTCAGAGAAAGCGTGTTTGCCTCATAATTATGAGCCTTCCCGTATCGAATCCAGTAGTTGTTACTTTGTTTCATGACGACGCTAGCTAAAAGATCCTTTGGATTAAGACCAGGACGGAATATTGCCTGAAATGTGTGAAAATTCATGTTAAAATTGGACTCTATTTTGCAGGCCGCCGTAGCCAAGTTTCTCTCCCTCTTAAGGGCTCTCCTCGCGCCCCCTTCACTTTTTTAAAAACATTTTTTAAAAATATTTCGAAATCTAAGAGGATTTAAATTATTTTTAGAACATAGTACACTAGCACTAATAAATTACTGTGAAATACAATGGACAGTGGCGATCTTGTCGATTGATGAATACTGAGATTTCAATTAAATTAATGATGTCATAATCTTTGAAAACGTATCACTCATTGAAAGGCGCTGCAAAAGTCATAAAATTAATTTGGTTTGTGATTTTATTTTTAATCCTCGGTACCTGAATTACAGTGAGGTCGAAGTCCGCCACTTTCTAATTCAAGTTAACTCTGTAGTTGTTATGACGACCGCTGAATCGACAATGAAATTTGGAACCGCCACCAGGTGTCGGAACTCGGAACCGCTTTCACCGAAAGTGAGAGCGTTAGCGCTACTTAGGCTAACCAAGAGTTCTATAGTTGTGGAAATACCTTAGCGACCTCGCCCCATCCCATTACCAGAAAAGCACAGATCCTTCTCTCCTTCTTTAACCACAACCACTCCATAACTTTTCCACGCGCCCTGCCACGCTTTTCCTTCCATCATTGCCAAATTTCTTTCCGAAAAAAGAAAAAAAGGTGAAATAAGAAGAAAGCACTATTATTTTTCACCAACAAAGAAATTGTATTGCAGGAATGTACAGTAAGGCCTATAAGGTTATGTTATCTTATTTTCAACTTGTGTTCATAGGAGTTTAAGTTGTACGTTGTAACTGGCTTCCGACAACAAATCCATTTTTATTAAGAAATGCTTGAATTCGGTCATTTAATACATAGAACTTCCAAAAGAAATTGTTGAAATGGAGATCGATTTTTAGTTTCAACCTACTTGCAATCCCCCAGCCCCGTCTCTCTCTCTCTCTCTTTTTCTTTCTCTCTCTCTCTTTTTCTTTCTTTTTTTTTCTCTCTCTCTCCCTCCCTCATACACACACGTGATATATATATCAGACAAATATATAATAATCGCAAATTCACCGAGCCCCTGGTCTAGGAGTTAGCGTTGCTGACTACGGGTTGAAGGGTCCCACGTTCGATTCCCGGCGCTGCCAAGGATTTTTTCCAAGGCTTGTAGGTCTGGAACTGTGCCCACCCAGCATCGTGATGCAATTGGGGAGTTGCTATGAATAGAAGATAGTTGCGATCACAGAGAACTCTCCTCTCCCAACCCGTCTGATCAGCGTGGGAGCCCGGAGCAGTAGACCATCTCCTCTCTCCGGGGAGAGGTCTTATCCAGTAGTGGAACGTATATGGTTGTGATTTATTATCTATATATCAAACAAATATATAATGATCGCAAATTCACCGAGATGTTTAGTCCTTTTCACTACATCGGAGGAATGCCAGGATTATGCCTTGAATCGAGGTGACATTTTATCCCCATCTCATTTGAATTTGAATTTTACTTATGGCCATTAAGCACCTAAAGTTCAGACCGGGGTAGGAGAGGGGAAAGTACGCGAGATAGTGTCGGCGAGGGCCTATGTTAAGAGTGCCATCCCGGCATTTGCCTGGTGTGACAAAAAAACTGGGAAACCTCAGTCAGGGTGGTTGGCCGCTGGGATCGAACCCACGACTTCCCGAATGCTACGCCAACGCTCTACCACTTACCTACGGTGGCTTAGTATCCCCATTTCATGTAACAGAGATGAAGTTAATAACTTGATGGCCTGTAACGTGAAGAGTGTTGTAAAGGCAAAAAATGTACAGTATTTAATAACGTTCCCTTTTGTGTGGCCAAAAAATGATGCATAACGCAAGAATGATAAGTTCTCATTTACTTCAAATACCTACAAGGAAACAGTTAAGAAAAATTTCTCTTTAGAGACAAACAGCCGCATTCATAAACTTTTTTGAGTAACTAGCGCTGTACTAAAGAGTGACTACCAATATTAAAATATTGTTAATCACTCGTTAGTACAGCGCTAGTTACTTGAAAAAAAAAAAAGTACGGCTGCATTTGTTTTTCTCATAAGTAGTAGACTAGAATGTCTGCTTCAGGAGAACCATCTTGCTGTTGTTTATTATATTCAAAATATACATTAAAAAAGTCGAGAATTGAATGCTCACTTTCAAGAAGAAAAAATTTCGTTATCAGTCGTAAACTTCTGGGAAAATATTTTGGATAAATTCTCCGCCTTACATTAGTAATAAAATCCTATCCATGGAGAACTGATAATTAAAAACAAATAATCTCTTTATTTGATAGATTGATTAAAGCAAGCAAGCGCGCGCACGCACACATACACACACACACACACACATAAACACACACACACACTCTCTCTCTCTCTCTCTCTCTCTCTCTCTCTCAGCAAGATAACAGTACAGATGTAACTTAATCAACGCTGGCACCAGCTACCAATAGCATAACCAAACAGTACAAGAAGTTATCAACTTCTAAAATTTCAATTTAAAGGGCGGAATACAAGTGGAGTTTGGCAACATAGGCACCAGCGAGGGTGGGAAAGTGACGATACAACAACCCTGTCAACATGTGTTAGTCGTAAAATCCAGGGTTCAGAGGACATCTGTTGTAGTGGAATTCCAAGAAAAAAAGGCGCTAAGGTCGTTCGCCAAGTTTAACTGAATGAAGCCAGATTGCTCCCAGATTCGTTCTTTAAAAGTTGCGCCTTTTTTACTCGCTGTTTTGAATGCGACATTATTCAGCTGAACCACACCTGTTAATATCGTGTCATCATATCCATTTATGTTGATTAGTTATCGATGTCCAACCAATCCTTAAAAGAAACAAGGAAAAAAAAACATTCCGATGAAAAGAAGTTAATTTTGCTTGTTGCAACGCCGCTGGTTTGCTGTATGATCTGGCAACATTTCTTAGAAATTACCAACGCATAGATTATGTAAGTGGCAATGATTGCGCATGGGCGCTATTCGTGCATACTTGCTTGGCTACAAGGCATATAACAACTGGCGACGAACCAAACCAACACATTTAGATAAATGAATCAGAAAAATTCCACAATTAAAAGTGGAAAAAAGAAATTCGTAACTAAACGTTTTCTTACTTTATTGATGTCCTTGAGGAAATTGATCTGACATCAAAGTCATTAATTACATCTCAGTGAATTAGTTCCGAGTTTTTCGTGATAATTTTCACGTTACGTTTATCAGCTGGGTTTGGACGGAAAAAGTGATTTTTCGTGGGTTGATCGGTGAACTCTCTCGGTGTGTGCCAAAAGGGTGTGGAGGCTATGGGAAGCTTCGTTCAGTCAGCACTTTAGAAGCAGCTTGGGATAGGAAGGCGTGGACCTGCTTGTGGGAGCGGGGGCTTGAGGGGCGGAGGAGGGGGCACTATACTACGTCACCGTCTCCCCCGCGTCTTTTTTTCTTCTTCATGCTTCTTCATTTCCCATGGTGTGGCCAGATGGTAGTGTGTAGTGTGTAGTTGTGGGACGAGGGAACTGGGAAAAAGATGTGATCAGAGTAGTTAGTTAGTCGACGGTAGTATTTCTCGTGAGTGTTACTTGTGTGACCGGTCCGTGCTTCGAGTATGACACAGTTCGTGTGTTTTAGTGCGGGACCTCCTGCCCTTCCGCCGCGTCCGGGGAACTCGTCTTCGACTCCCCGGAAGTCCCGAAACAACAGTAGCCGGAAACAACGGTCGTTATCGTCCACATACCGGAGTTTCCGGGACAGTGAGTGGAGTTTGTGTGAATCATTGTCTTCGTCGTCGAGGCCAAGTACACCACCGCCGTTGTTTCTCGGGAGCTTGGAGGATTCTCCCGAACCCCCACCCCCAATGAAGATTTTGAATCCGTTTCTGTCTCGGAGCCACTCTGAGGGGAATTTAAGAGGAGCTGGTGTTGGTGGTGCCACCCCCCATCAAGACGATAGCGCCGTTCCTCAACCGGCAAGAACAATTTCACGATGTCTGCGTGTGCTTTCAGGAAGTTGGAAAAACCTGCTTCAATGTAAGTTTCAGTTGATAAGGCTTCTCTGTGTGTTTGTGTATGTGTGTAAGGGAAAAGGCAGGGGTGGGAGGTATTGGGATTATGTTTATATAATTTACATACTCCACCAGGCGCTAAGTTACAGTGACAGTGAGTTTGCGTCACACAGGATGGTTTCCAAATTTGAAGTCGGGTCTCTGCTGTACAATGACGACCCTACCAAGTTAATACAACAGTTGTATCATGTATTTACTATGTGGAACTTATCCATGGCTCGTTCATAATGGGATATATGAAGATGAAATATCTTTACTAGTTACTATAGAGAAAATTGTTTACAAAAGTAGAAAACAGAATACAAGGTAATGTAAACATTGTTGGTCTATCGGTCATGAAGATCATGAATGGTTTTCTTTTTCTAACAGCATCTTGGTTTCTCTTCCATCTTCGCTTGTCCACGACAATGTTAATTATTGCATTATCGCAAATTTCTCTTGTTGAAGTGATTTTATATGTTGTGTAACTACGATTTATAGTTTCACAGAAGTGCGTCTATAAAACTTTTTCTGTTACTTTTTTTTTTGCTTTATATAGGGCGTTCCAAATTTAGCAAATGTTTTTTGATGCATGATAACAAGGAAACTATTAATGTCATCATGTTGTGTGAGGTATGAATATAAAGCTTGTTCTTTGGAGGTTCATATGTGACAAATTACATTGGGCATGTAGCCACCCTATACAGAAAAAAAAAATGTTTTCTGTGACCAAATGTAAACAGCCAAAAACGTTTTATCAACATTTGATACAGAACACCTATTGCAGTTATAAGACTTACGAAAGATTAAAACTATGGTGTATTTAAATATTCCAAACTGATAGTTTAAATTGACAGAGAATTCTTGCCTATTTAAACCGTTAGTTGGGTTGTCTAAGGTTGCTGTTTGAATACTTTGATTAAAAAAATTAATGGATTTACCAGAAGTTTTTTTTACAATTACAAGAAGTATTCTCTATGTCATATTGAAAAACAAACATTTGGTGGTTCACGTTTAGTCAGCGGAAATATTTTATTTCTTTCTGTGAAAGCTTCCAGACATTCCAGCGAATTGGAGACACCACGGTTTTCATGACCTTCTCAAGTTTGTGTGTGACAAATCGCGAATTTCGTTCCGAACGAGGTTTCTGACAGCTTTATTTGTTCCTGTATGTATTTGCTGCAGGCCCCAGAGAACAAGATGTGATTCTTCTACCTAGGAATCGAGGAACTTGCTACAGTCAAACGCAATATATTTAATAAAAAAATAATGAAGGTTTCTCATGAAAAGGGAAGTTAAAGTATGAAAAATGGATGTAGAGAATTTAGTTAAATGTCGAATGTCAACATTGAGTCGAGGGAACTAATGTACTGCCATCTAGCGGGGAGAGATAAGGATATGGTAGACTTGAAAGACACAAAGATCCTACACTTTATAAAAAACACGAATCGCTACTGCAGAGGACAATATAAAGTACAGATGCTCCAAATAATGTGAGTAACCAGTCCCACTACCATGCCACTGATCTGAGATGTTTCCGAATCATATAACTTCTCTGTATGAGAACTCTACCTGACCACAGAGACCTGTCGATCTCGCAGCTCGTTTAACCCTCGTTCCCCGTCCCCCAATCTGGACACATTTTTAAGGAAACTGCGTACACAAACAAAAAATGAAGAATTAAAGCTCTTGAAAACTTCCTTCGTAATGAAATTCGTGATTAGTCACAAGATAAATTTGAAAGTCAAAGTGTAGTGTCTCGAGTTGAACGTCTGAAAACTTTGGGCGCTCATCTACCCAATGCTATTTATCATAAATACAACTTCTAAAAATCAGCTTCAGATACAGTACAATGCCTCATTTTATATTGCGGCGCAAATTGTTTTCTAACTACCATCAAGCGATATAGGTTCACTACTTTTGGAACATCCTGTTCTTGTATACTGCAGTGAGGACGTTTGGCAACGCAACGCAACGCAGCGCTGGTCAGCCGAGCTCACGCTTGACTCGCTTGTCCCAGCCCGTCATTCGTGCCGTGTGTTTCCCATGGCTTAGCGCCTCACGGTTTAGTGCTGAAAATATTTTGTATTTCTTTCCACGAATTTTGCATATACTGACAAAAACTTGGTTCTTCAATACGTCCGACATGTTCTGGTGTTCAACTTTAAAATTAGTGTGTGGCGCTTTAAAGTTACCGGAGAACCACGGTTCGCTTGGCGGGCGGCGATAGGTGAATCAAACGCGAAACTCGAGCCGAGACGCGTTGCCAAACGTCCTCCCTATATATTGATCATGCGCAAATGATGGGAGTCACGAATTTCATTAAGAAGGTCATGGAGATTTTGTTCATGTAGTTTCGTTAGACACTCTGTACCACTGGCGTAACGAGAAGCTTGCAGGCCTCTAGCAAACTCTCATGGTGGACACCCCTGCTTTTGATTTCTGACATCCTTATATACGAGGCTCGTATCTTAATTACTTGTTTGCTTGCATAGTAGAAACATACCGCTCATAAGTATAATTCATAAGAAAAATATATTAAAATTAATTTATTCTTTCGTCGACTTCAGCAAGCTTCCAGCTTCCTAGCAAGCGACTTCTCGATGGAAACAAGTGCCAATCCTTCATTTATTTTTAGCCCATTGTGCAGCACTTTTGACAGGCAGTTGTAAAAGGAATGGTCAGAAACATCAAAGCTGTAGTCCGTTGTACTGACGTCACCCTTCCGTATGACGACTATCAAGAAATTCAGGCTGAGTGAATCAGATTTCTTCAAGGCACGTTTGTTGAAGTTTTACTGCTTTTGATAAATCCACACTTTCGGATTAAAGTGCTTTTGACATGCCGTTGATTGCAACGTTTTCTATTTGTACATCATCCAGCAAATAAGATTATAATTCTGTGTGTGTTTTCAGTGCTTCAGCTTTATTTCTTCCTCAGATTTCGTCAAAATTATCTCCCAAAGGTTTTTTTTTACGTTATGACAAAAACCGTCATACATTCCTTTCCGGCCCATTTCGTTGGATTACGTTTCTTCAGAGCTATATTTCCGTGATTCGCGCTGGACAAAAGACGTCCACTTTTTGACGCTATCCTCCAAAAATACATACAGGGGTTACAGCCTCTTGAAGTTACAGCAGTGTTCGATTTGTTATAAATTACGAAGGGGAAAAATCCAAAGACTAATGGTTGGTTGTTGATAAGTTTCAACATAGTACCTGTTTGGGTAGAAATACAAAGATTGTATCCTAGGTTGGGGTGATATTTGGAATCCACAAGCAGGGATGAAATCCTCACGCTCCAGAGAAAATCCCCCAGCATTCCTCCTGGCAATTCGAACACCTGAGTTATAGGAAACCTTACCAAATACGTCTGAATTTATTCCGAAGATATTCGGATAAGAAATTTTACGACTGGGATACAAACTTTTGGCGCAGATTGTACATAAAGTGTATGTGGCTCAATATTTCGTGTTCTCTTTTAATCACCATTGCAAATACAACTCATGTTGATGGTTCCTTCGTTATAATTACCCCATGACATTACTTCAGATAAACCTCTCTCGTTTCTATAACATTAGCTGGCCCTCCACTACATTAAAACCAAGAAAAGATTGTTTAATTACCAATACTCGTGCTACTCTAACATAATCATTTGGAATCTCACAGTATCGCTAAATTTCACTGAACTGAACTTGGGTGGTATCCATAATTATAAAAAATGAAGGAAGCCTATTATATCTCATTCAGTATTTTGCTCTCCACATGTAAAGATGGAGACGCTATGTTTGTAAGTTCATTCTGCATACTGTAACCGTCCAACAGGCTACTGATTACATGTTAAGAATGGTTCCTTGAGAATGAAAAATAAACTTTTCGCTCATGGGCCCTTGCATTTTTTCCAGCCTAGCCACCCTGCAGAAGAAAAAAATAAATGTACGGGAATTTATAGAGAGATTCAGTACCATTCAAATACTGAAACTTTGCGAGACGATTTAGCTTCACTATCCTGTCTAAAGCTTGTAGAAAACACGGTGATTAATTTTTAAACCATAGTACTGAATCACGAATCACCAGGACAGCTAACCCCTGGTTGTCCGACAAGACAACACGTTCGCTCTATGTGCCTGTGGTCTCGGGTTCGAGTCCCGCTGCAATCGATGGGAAAGTGGTTCGGAGTCTACCAGAAGTGTAGGGGTCGTCCTTACATGCTCACCATCTCGATTAGAACGTTAATAACAATTCAAAAGTTAGGACATAATGAAAAGAATTTCGCAAACGTTTAGAGCCACCCTTTCACTGTGTTCCCGAATGAAATTGTTAGTACTCCTTGCGAGAATGAAAACATCAAAACAGTCGCGCCCGTGGTTCTTAGATGTAATCCATCAATGTGCTGGTGTTCCGTGCATTTAGTGAGACTCGTACGTTATTAGAAACCATAATTTAAAATTTGGACACAGTGATCAAGGACCTGGTTGCACTTTCTCATATAAATCCCAAACGAAACACCAAAGTCAAAACAACAACTAATCATCAATTTCGAGAAGATTTTTTCAGTTACATTTAATAGAAATTGAAAAGATAAAGCACTTTTATTTTTTAAGTACTGTATAACAGGCGATGACCCATGATTATGTGCTTATGATGTTACATAGATAACAAAAATGATTGATTATAGATAGCGAGATCTCATAGTTAATTTCACCTTCCTGACACCTAGTGTCAGTTCGGTCGAACTAGGAATGAAGTACCTGAAGTGTTGTTATTTTTCTAGCACTTTTAGGGCCATATTTATGAACAACCACAAGAGTGGGTGGCTCCCAGGGGCATTGAAATTATATACTCCTGGGAGACACCCACTTCTTGGGTGTGATTAATGAATATGGCCCTCAATTTCTAGCAATTTATTAAGGATCAGTTAGGTCAAGTATTAGGTCGGCTTTTTTATGTACGAGCAAGCGAAACACGCGGCTAGCGCGTGCATGAAAACCGGGCTGATTTTCAAGAAAGCTTGCGTTGCTTGCTTTGCTTACGATTTGGGTGAGTAGCCAATTAAAACACATGTTTTATTGTAAGGTAAGTGTAACATGCTATTCACTTAAATCACAAGCAACGCAAGCTTTCGTGAAAATCAGCCCTAACACACACAGCTCACAACCATTAATTTCTAGTTCGGCCTCACTGACACCAGGTGGCAGGAAATGTAACTATGGCACTTTGCTATTTAATGAGGTATTCGTCCATTTTCTATTTTATTAAATCGCACCTTGTGCGTATATGAAGAAGCTGTCTTAGGGCGGCTTTTCATGCACGCGCTAGTCGTGTTGCCTACTCATAGAAAACTCAAGCAATTCACACGGCGAGAGCGTACGTGAAAAGCTGGTCTTATACAGTGTATGCAATGAAGCAAGCAAGCAGCTGGTAGCTAATCTTTGTAAGAAGTACGATTAGAAATTTACCTTGCACTTTTCCCTATACTTACTGTATTTATGTTTTAGACAGTAATATAAACACATCGGATGAATTTACGTTAAGTGTTCTTGTGCAATCTTGTTTGTCCAGTGAGTTAGTTTCAATAGACTAACCAAATATAGTGGAAGTAGCGTGTTTGTCTTCTTAAAAAAAAAGTAATAAAAAAATAGTGAAACTTTGTGTATGTAATTCTTGTATATATGAATAGAAAGAAAGTCCTTATCTTCATGTGCACAGAGACAGGCAGGTACGTACTTTTCACAGCGCATAAGAAAAAAGAGTTGAGGTCGAGTATTGTTGGGTCAGAGTTTAAGGACATTAAGTTGTGCAACAAGGCATTCAGTTAGTCAATCAAAGATTTCTTTCTTTAAAAAAAAAAAATCGCATGCGTTTATGCAATTTATTCTCCCCTTAAATTTTCTGTGCGAAACAGATAAAAATAAAAGTTGCACGCTCGTTTTCTTTCCAGAGCTGGCTGAAAACTAAAAGAAATTACTTTCCAAATTCTATTCTGTTGGGGTTCGTGCTTTGATTTTGGAGAAGAATTGGTGGCGCCACATGCTTTGACACAGAATAAAGACAGTTTTTCTTTCTTTCTTTTCTTCTATGTCATTTTCTTGTAAGAGTAGTTGATAACAGAAAGATTTGTCACGGAAACTAAAACATTTTCTGAGTGACTGTTTCTCTCTCTCTGTAGGGTAAACGTTTTACTCAAGGTCAAATCAGTTTCACAGCTGATTTAACATTTGAAGGTTGTATTAAAATAAATAGTATGCAATCAAAAAAGTCAAATCATGATAAGTTACAATAAGGCTATGAGAATATCAATGGGTAGTTATTACGTTAGCGTAAAAGAAAAAAAGTTCCTTCTCTTTAATTTGAGATTCTGATCGTGTTGTGAAAGTTGACAGTCGCGCGTCGTTATATTGCGTATAAATCAGTGATTGATCAGGTGGGTGTAACGTTTACGTACAAAAATAATTTTAGTCTTTCTTCATCACAATTGATTCGTTTTGCTTTTAGTCTTTTTTTATTTTCGTTTTGTAGTACATAATAGTCTTTGTCTTTATTAAGAAGAGAGAATCTAAGTCGTCATGACTGACATTATCTCTCTTGAAGAGTCATTATCATGTTCCACTAACCTTTTAAGTTTGTGTTAACGTTCTCTTCAGCTTTAGTGGGAACGTCACTTTGAACAGTTAGGCTGGCTTTTCATGTAAGCGCTGGCCGCATGTTTTCTTGTAATTTCTATGAGTATTCAATAGAAATACTTAAACACGTGTTTCCATTGGCTACTGAGTAAGCTTGATTAGAACTTGTTGCAAACGTTGCTAAGTATAAAAACGTTGTCAAGCTTATCAAGTCGAAAGCGTGAATCGAGCACACTAGTTGACACATTACAAGATTGTGCAACCAGAGTGAAACAGACCTTCCATGACACTAGCGGCCAACACAACTGTCTGCATTCAGTTTGAATCAAACTTAGTACAGTCAATTTCAAACTTGAGTCAAACTTGTCATAAGCTTATATGCTATCTCGAATAATGGCATGTCAGTCCAGGCAATTTAGTCTACTACAGATCACTGACCTCTTACTTAAAGATCATATTGCTTGCTAAATAACTAGATGGTATTTACGAGAAGGAAAAAAAAAAGACATAACCGAGAATTTTTATTGCCCTGTTGTTGTTCAGCCCTGTATCCTGAATAGAACACCTAACAGGGTTTAAAGTTGTAATCCTGTTCTTCGAGGATTAGACACAACACTAGCAATTTATCCCAGTTCCATCCAGTATTGGCATATGTCCATGACTGGATTGGCTTCCCCTCCCCTAAAAGATAAAGCAGAATTAGTAGAACAAGGGAAGGCAAAATACTTAGTTGTATAATGAAAGTCGTGGTGGATTTTCAGCTGACAATAAACAAGAAGAAAGGTGAATTTGTAGATGTTGATATTGTGCACAGTAATGGGTTAAGTATGTCGAAGTCAGGAAATAATTGCGATGTTTTTTTTTTTTTTGTTTACCACACCACAACAACTTACCAGAACAGTACAATTTCTCCCGTTCCTTTTTGTTCTTGTCTCGTTCTATTGTAACGCGTCCGTAATTGGCTATTTTGGCCTTTATATTGTTGTAGGTAGCAGTAAATGCATCTGGCAATGTGCCATTGATGACATAATGTGTACAATGCACTCGTGTTTCTTTTTTTCTATCAGGAAAATAGGCTTTTGGTAAAAAGTAGTTTCCTGGTAACGAGAAGAACAGAATGATTTTCTGGGTTCCATTTTTTTTAAGGGTTGGAAATTGATGTTTTTTGTTTTTTTTGTTGTAAAGTTTAATAAGGATAAACATGATTACAGCATTAAATTATGACAGTCGTGATGACAATGTTCGGAAGTGCATATAAGAAAGAATGTATCATTGCGACAATTTGAAACGCTAGCCAGCACGTAAAGGGTGTCCGAAAATTGCACTGAGTTACAAATATATATATAAAAACTCCTAGAAATTTTGGACCTTTGTACTTACCTAAAATTGCTTCTTTTTGGAACTTTTTTTTTATATTCAGCTTCAGGAACGTCTCTCCTGAAAGTCCAGCAGTAGTCAGTCAGCATTCTTGGATTACATCTACCTTGGTAACGGTCTTCCATATTCGATAACTCCTGATGAAACTGTTCGCCGTGTTCATCGCTAACCGCACCAAGGTTACTGGGAAAGAAGTCTAGATGCGAATGCAAAGAATGAACTTTTTCGAGACATCCGACATCCCAATTGTTTGTAGGTGTGAAGCAGTTCCGTAACAAATTGTTTGTAGTTATCTTCTCCTATTGTTACCAAGATTTTTTGTTACATTTGTAAACGATTTCCAAGCTGCTGCCTCTGCTTCGTCAAGCCAGGTTTGATATGTAGAGGAGGAAGATAGATTTTATCCGACGCGACAAACTTCATTTACTATATTCTTTTCCCCAACAGTAAGAGCTTCTCTCTTCGGCTATTGCTGTTTTATGTAATGCTTTTTAAGTCCCTGCTATCCCACAAAGACAGAAAGCAGCAGAATTTCGTGAAACCCAACTGCAGACCCAGCAATAAAGCTATAACTTTCAAGTCACCACATATACGCCACCTATACTTGGTACTCAATACAATCTTCATGCTTTCATACGATTCTTTCATATTGGTGGCGTAAGCTACTGGAAGTGATGGCTAGACATTTCCAATATGCAACAGGGCCGCTTTCAAACTTTTCTTCAAAGAATCTAAGAAAAGTCGCCACTCATTGGGATTGTGTTGAATACCAAAGGCTTGCAGCAAAGCGTCAGTATTATTGTAGTAAATAACAGAGTCCACCTGAGAGAAACCGTGTTCAAATTCGTGTTGTCTTTCACGGTAAAAGCATCTACTCTTGTATCTTTGTGAAGCAGATTCCATTGCTTCAATAACTGGAGGCCAATAACGCTGCCTGTTTTTTCGACAAGTCGAGATCACGTACCAGATCGTTTAGTTCTGACTGTATAATTAGATGAGGTTCGATTTCAACAGCAACACTTGGGTCCACTACATGCCACGATTTAGGTGCCTCAGGGACCGGTAGCTCCAAATTGTGAGCCACAGGTCTCATAGCCGACGGAAAATTGGGATATTGAATTGTGTGCCTGGTCTTCATCGTTATTCCGGCAATTTTTGTTAGACAAAAGTAGCAATCCGCGGAATGGTCCCTCGGTTCTCTCCAAAGTCCAAACCATGAGTATTGCGAATGGCATGTGACGTGTTCCTTTCAGCCACCCGCTTAGCAGCGTTACACACGAAGCCCAACAAATATGTGGTGCCCAAGGCTGTGCTGTTACAAAAAAATGGAGGCTGATAGAAAAAAATCTGAGTTCAGATTCGGATACAGCGCGTCGAAATCATTACGAAGCAGTCAACATTATGTATTTAACAAAACCTTTGTTCGTACAATTTGTGTGATTAATAGTTAATGATAAAAGTGAAAAATTCCCTTCTGGCCAAAGTTTTATGGAGAAGCTTACCAAGTTTTTTGTCTGTATAACTTTTGTTTGTTTGTTTGTACCGCCACGTTGGATCTTAAGCGTCCGAAAGTCCTTAAATGAGATATCCCTAAACAGGTGGCTTGAGCATGGAGGTACAATTCATTCATTGGCCGGCTAGATCTCCCGACATTGACCCTTTGTGAATTTTTCTTTGGGTATTCGTCGGAAGATTTTGTGTACAGTACGCGGTGTTGACAGATTCAAAGCACAAGAAATATCTGTTGTTACAACGAAGTGATGCGGTAATTTTGCATTTGCAGTACCCATTGTAAATTTTATTACAGAATGAAGTTGTACGGTTAATTTCAAACATTCTGTACTAAGTCCATTTTCTTTGCTACTAGTGAATTGAATTACAACTTTCAAGTAAACATCTTTCGCTCAGAACGAAGAGGATGTGAGAAACAAGTGGACCAGGACCTAATTTGAAGATATTATCCCGACATTGTCGTAGTGTGGCTGAGGAAGAGCTCTTAAAGAACCTGTCAGGATGTCCGCTGACTGGGTTCGAACCCAGGACCTATCAAATGCAAAGCCAGCGCTCTAAAAAACAACTTACAACCGCTCGGTCTCTAAGGAGATCAAATATAGTAGCTCCGAAATTATCCGAATCGTAGACAAGTACAATATTATTCAGCATATATAAAATAAATACATGAAAAATGTTATACTATCCTGTTTAATGTAGTAACATATATGATTGGACTGTATGTGTTGGAAGTTTGTATCTGTCGTAATGTGTGAACATTATGTTTCTCATCGTTTAAGAGCGACTTTTCTTTTCTGATTCATTTGTGGCATTGAGATGAGAGAACACTCAATCTATTGGCAGCTTGCCACTAATGATACAATATCTCTTTCTTGTCCTCCAAACATCCTTATACAGTTGGCTTCCTTGTCTTTTTGGATCTCTCTTTGCCCCGTGTGTGCATGATGTGTATACAGGGTGATCGGGAAAACAGCCTTGGGAAGTTCTCTCAAAAAAACATCTAAAACGAATGTATTGATCAGGATCCATGATGACGTTAGATTCTTCAAGAATGGCATCACTCGTTGATCTGTTCCGGTAACAGAAATAGGAATTGAATTTGAATTTTATTTAAGGCTTTTAGGCATGTAAGGCTCAGGTCGGGATGAGGAGGGGAAAGGATTCGGGAAGGTGTTGTCCAGGGCCTATGTTGAAGGTGCCATCCCAGTTTTTGCCTGATGTGACTGAGGAAAAACCCTGGAAAAACAGCTAGGATGGTCGGTCACTGCGATCGAACCCACGATCTCCCGAATGCTACGTCAACGCTCTACCACTGAGCTACAGCGACTCGGTAACAGAAATAGGAAATGTAGCGGACAGAGCATATTTCCGTGATAGTCAGTGTTCTGACGGAGACATGTCCATGACCCGGTCTCTGGGCAAGGTGAATAAGTGCTTGTTTGTCATTGTTTTCTATCAGATGACGTTCTCAGAACGGAACCAACAGTTCAAAAATTGGACTCTGAAGCACTTAGGTCTCACCGGATATCGAACCTTACACCCCTTAATTACAAGGCAACGATCATTAACTCTGCTCCCGAAAGTATTATTGCTGAGAGACGCCATCGCTTAAAAACTAAAAAAAACTAAAAAATAATCAACAGAATTGTGGATAAAGAATATAATCTTATCCAGATTTTATTGTGCTTAATGCCAATTGCATCGAATGTTTTCCTTATAAAACCTGTATGTTGTGATGCAGTAGTTGATTATCGTCTTTGGTATTCCATGATGGAAGAATAACAAGTAAAGAAAAGAAAAGAAAAGAAAAAACAAGAAAGAAGTCTTTAATGTGAATCGTTTCCATTCGTGTCATTTATATATTTTATTTATTTATCTTTTTAGCGCTCTTTATTTTTCTCTCTGTACAACCATCCAACTTAAACCAGCTGTGAATCTGTTTGTCATTCGTTTAACAAAAGCATTCATAGAAATTCATGCAACGTATCCCATTAACGAAAAGACTGTCTGTTCACTTTGGCGGTTGGTTGCAATAGCAGCAGGATGTTTTTGACCAGTGATTAATTTCAAAGAAAATAAAATAAAGAAAACGAAATCTTTTTTTGGGGGGACTGTGGACAAGATTTCCGGCACTAAAAAAAAAAAAAGTAGACGACGCTGCGCGGCAAAAGCAACAAGCCGTTAAAAGACTTGAGTAATTAAGCGTTTGATGCATCGGTTCTTTCAAATCAGCAACAGCTTCTATGTCTATATACAACGTGAATGACAAATCGCGCAACGGAGATTACTATCGTTGGCAACATACACTGTACAGAGGGAGTATGCTACGAACATTCCCGTGGGAATAGTGGAATGCTCACTGAGATATGGGTAGAACATTCTACCATAGACCTCATAATAGATAGACTTAGCACGCTTCCCCATATGTGGCTGCGCTAAAACTAATGCATGTTTGTACAGGAATACGTGATTTTGAATCCATCCGCTAGGGTGCTCTGGCATCGACCACATAATAGAATATGATCGCGGGCGGAAGACTGAGAATGTAGCTAAAACAGAATGAAGATTACAAACACCGGAACGTGATGAGACTGATAAAGGTCTTACTGCTATGGTCAGTGCTAGCGATGCTTATGATTAGGGATGTATACTGTTTTATGTAAAAGACCTTCAAAATAAGAGGAAAATATGCTGAGCAATTAGACATTAAATCACTGAAAATAGGTAGCCATATTCACTAATAACATAGGACATATGCATGAATGACCTTGAAATATTCCAAATAAGGCACTAATACCCCTGAAAAAGGCAAAAATAGGCACTGATAACATTGAAATAGACAAATATTCTTCAGTAACCTGAAAAATAGGCACTATTAACCTTAAAACAGACACGATTATCCTTGAAATAGGCACTTTTAACCTTGAAAATAGGCAGCCAAATACCCATAAATAAAATTGTAGATAGATAGGCAAAAGAACGTGGAACATAGACAAGGAGCCGTTGAAAACCTTGGAGACAGAATTGCAAGAGGCAAGGAAACCGTAGAAAATAGGAAGAACATAAGTATGAAAAATTACGAACAAAGATCTTAATTACAAAATAATAAAAACAAAAGAAACAAACTCTTTTCTAGAATTTTGTTTTAACGAACATCCAACATTTCTAAAGACATACATGTATGTATTCTCCTGTAAAAAATAAATCTTATTTTTATATCAAGCCAGAACAATACGAAATTGTTTTTCTGAGTTTGCATTTCAGGAAATTGAAAAATACATTCGTTTATTTAAAAAAAAAGAAGAAGAAAAGAGAATGGAATAATAGTTACGAAAATACAACGTTTTATAGAACTAAAAGGTAGCCTCATATGTGACGTCATTGACGCCATCTTGGGGCGCCCAGAAAGAATTTAGGACAGTAGTAGAGACTGAAAGTAATTAATTAGCTAAACCCTGAACATAAGCATGCAGCATATTATTAATCTGTCGGAATTAAATACTAAACATATCGTAAATCCATCGAATCAACGGTTCTTTGGTGGAAGTATGTATACGACATCATCTCGACACACCAAAATGGCGGACTGACATTTTTGGGTTCAGTTTTTGTGTCATATCCTCTAATTCTAATATCCTTGGAGACTTCATTGATGTTACTTGTGAGACAGCCTGTTAGTTCTATAAAGCATTTGTAAAAATGTAGTCTAGATTTGATTAAAAGTACGGAAATTAGGCATTTAAATCTAAAGCTACACGTTATGTAATGAGACAGGCAAGAAATATGCGGAATAAGCTCTGAACGTATATTACATCCCAAAATAAAACTCGAATGAAGACATTTTTGTTTAATATCCGAGATCGTCATCACGATGAATGATTATGAAACTGTCATTAATCTTGAGTTCTTTGAAAAACATGGAACAAGTTAGACGTAGGTGTAAGTGAAGTGGGGTGTTAATGTAGCAGTTGACAACCATTGCTTCAACGTACTTGTAATAATTGTGTAAGTCTCTCTCAGTGTGGTTGATAAACAGAACGAAAACAACGTCTTTGCATTTGAAAGGCCAATAGATAGCAAGCAGCACACGGACAGTACGTCACATAATGTAGATTTCTTATTACGTAAATAGCATACATGCATATATATATATGAAAGCCAGATAAATCCAGTTTACATGTTAGTAATCTGAGTTTATACACTTATGTGGATATTCAGAAGCTAGTGTTAGTGACTGCAATAACTCGCAGACTTGTTATGCATTACTTAAACATAAAAACGCATTTACATGCCTTATATTTGAAGTACCTATATTTCATTTCCCTAATATTGGGTACGTTATTGCTGTAACATTGTTTTTACATTGAGTAACTCATTTCGTGCCAGCTGCCTGATAGGGCTGTGAGAATTATAAGGACATTTATGCCTAATGTTAGATTATATAGCATACATACGTTTTGGTATTGTAATTAGCTTTGTTCACCCATAGTTTTAATTGAAGTGTGAATTTTCTCAAACAATCGAATTTTATTTAAGGCCTAGCGCGTCTGACTACAAATCGGGCGGCCCGGGTTCAAATCCCGACCATGACGCTGGAATTTTTTTTATCACAGTGTTCCCATGGCTGGCGCTCTGACGTGCACTCAGCCTCCTATCGGAGTATCCTTGGTTTTCCTGGGCACCTTGGGAAGGTAAAGGCGGTCGAGCGTGGGACTGACTACCCCACCTCACTTCGTACCGTAGGTCAAGAAAATGTGGAGCGCTACCTCCGCATCCCCAATGCGCCGTTCACGGCGCGTACGTATCGCAAGTGAATAGCTTTACTTTTCTTTTTACCTTCAGGCAACTTAGACTGAGGCCAAGTGATTGATAATTATGGAAGAACTGGTGAAATGAAGAAAGTGGGAGGAAACAGAACCGCGAGACCCCCCCCCCCCACACACACACGGCGTTTGTCCACATGGCACGAGCCGGGATCGAATCCCGGGGAGCGCTCTACCACTGAGCCACCGCGACCCCTCGATTTTCTCGGAAACAAGGAGTTTTTCGACCCAGCTTTAATAAGGCTTTTTGACTTCGTTTATGACAGCTTTTTACAACGAAAGTTTTATATCTAAAAGGAAACTGTGGTGTACAAGTGTTGCCAGTGAAAACGATTTTGTTTTCCTTTTCCTTTTAATTGTTATGAAGACCAGACTGTGTAAACCAACAGCTACTAATTTGTGTGCAGTCACTGAAAAGTCATTCATTACCATGATTCTTTTTTATTATTACTTATATATATATTCCAAACGAACTCATTCTTAATGTTTCGTTGATGTCTGGGAACGGAGCTCATTAAGTTAGCCAGGGCAGGATGTGCTTTTAAAGTGTACAGAGCCCAGCAATGTTTAAATGACACTCATTTAAATAAATAAATACTAAAGGAAAAAAAGAGCTGGTAAATATAATAAGTGGTGGTAGACATTGTAAAGGAAGAAAGGAGTAAGGGGCGCTGTAATGTTCATTTTCCTTGTTCTCACGAATACTGCAATTGTAATGGTTGCTTTTCGACGGGTCATTGTGCTGCCCTTTGTAACAGTGATGTAGTTAGTGACGAATAGGACTTGTGGTTAGCAGATTCTCTATGAATGTACTGGAAATGCTAAGTATGGACGATTAAAAAAAATGTAAGGCCAAACTCGTAAAATCAACACATTTTACAGGACTCGCGATTTTATTTCATTAAATCGAAAATTCGTTATAATGAATATTTTTATTGGAAAACAAGGAAAAATTCTGCGGGGGTTTCGAAAAACTTCGTTCAAACAGAGATTTCGTTATAATAGCATTGGTTGTAAAGGAAATCAAAGACAGCTTACCTGTGTAGAAAGAAAATCAGTGGGGTAAAATCAATCGATTTCCCACTTCGTTGAAACTGGTTTCATGCACACGTCTCTCTCTCTCTCTCTACAGTGAAAAAAATCAGCTTGGGAAAAAGACATTTAAAAAAAAATTCTCTCAAATTTCTCGATATTTTCGACTTGCAGCCCTTTTCATTTGGCCTAGTCAGACCTTGTTTCAGTATAGGCGGGATACCCGTAGTTTTGGGAAATCGGTTTCTTCATAAAGAAAGAGTTAATTTTGAATTTTAAATTTATTCTAAGACGTTTAGACAACTTTGGCTCAGACAAAATGATGTTAATGAAAGGATTGGTGGAAAGAAGGTGAGAGGTAATCCACGCACACAGTGTTTGTCCACTACAAAGCCCACATGGCACGAGCAAGGATCAAACTCAGGACTCCACGCACCAGGGATAAGTGTTCTACCAGCGAACCATCACGCCCCCGTCCTAGGAGTTAATTCCTAATTGCATGCAATGGAAATATAAGAATACTTGCACAATTGATACTGTATAATATTTTACAGTATTCAACACCTGTTTGTAAAGCTAAGACTGAATTAGAATAGCAGTGCAGCAGCTGTAGACAGACCTTGACACTTGTCAATTACGTCGAAAGAAAAAAAAGTCAAGAAGAGACATTCCATTCATTGATACCGCTGCTGCTGTTAAAAAGAAAAAAAGAACACCAGACGAAATATAACTAAATTGTGGAAGAAGAAACAGAAACAAAAGACTGAAGCCTAGCGTGATGAAAACCTTCGTAGAGGTCAGGTGTGACGACAGCCAAGAAAAGTTTCTTGTGTGAATTTTGTCGAGTAATTATATGAACGTTAGTTCGGACCAATTATACAACTTCCACGATGCTTCCCACTCCCCTACACGCTCGCTCCCCTTCTGCTTGGGGAATTCTAATATTCAAGGTCACGGGTACAGGTGGCGGTGGTAGTTGAGGAGTATATATTTATTATATGAATAACACCTGTAGAGCGTGGCATTGACTTTGCATACGATTATTTTATCCCCCCCTTAAAAAAAAAAAAATAAACTAGTATTTTCACATAATACTTTGGTAAAAGGAAATACCATACTAGAAAAATGACAACTGCATGCTATTATACATGAGTACTGATTGACAGCCTGTGTAGTAAATAACCAACCCTATGGCTCACGAAACTCGGAAGTTCATCGCCGCAGTAACAAATCATGAACATCTACCTTTCGAAGATCCTTTCTAATATTGTCATTCCAATGACGTTTCGGTCTTCTCAACGGCCTCTTTTTCCCTCAGACCACAAGAGAATATCTTCGTTTGTTCCCCCATGGAATTATTTAGTCTTGTGGATATTTTGAGAGTTCATATATTATTTTGTATTGTGTGCAAGGATTTTTTTTTTTTTTATGTATATCAACCTGAAACTGTCTAAATGTTACTTTCTTTACCTTCCTGGTGCGGGTCCCGGTATTCGTGTACTCCAACGCGTTAGGCCAGCGTTCGTTTCGAGTTCTGGCTGCAGCATGGGTGATTGTGGATTTTGGGAACGTAACAGCTTACAGATTAGAGATCGGCCGAAGCCGTTATACTCTTAATTGTACGAAGTTGAATGAAGTTTCTTTATATTTCTGTAATTTATGGCTTCATTTAAGACGATACCCACATTTTAGAACTATTTCTCAAAATTGTTGTTTAAATTTCCTTTAGCATCTTAACGTGCGTTACACAGGCTTTGAGAGAAAGATCATAGTCGGTAAGCAACTTGGTGGTATTGCATTTTATTCAGAATTCAACAGTCGTCCGCTCGATACTGGTTGATTGGGGTATCCAGCAGAGTCGGATAAGAGGCGGGGTTTAAAGGGGAGTGCAACCCAGAGACCTCGCCGAGGGTAAATCAGTTATCGTTACGACTTCAGGTTAACAGGGGCCCTGACAGAGTCTATATAGCCCAGGATGGGATCCAATAACTCAGGGCACCCAAATAGCATAATCGAGCAGTGGTGTTTTGTCTCTCTGAAAAGACTTCAGAAGAATCTGTACCCATTTTGAAGTTACGTACGTTTTAACAATGAAAAATCAAAAGATGCAACATTGTACAACAGAAATCTTATGCAAGAAAGTCTCCTTCTCATTATTAGAAAAAAAAAATCAACTTTGGGGTCGTGTCAATGCTCTTGCTGGGATGTCTGTCGTTTGCTTGTGTGGGATAAGTATTCATATATTAGTAGCCAAAGTATGTATGCACTTGTTCATATGTGTACATACATTACTTTCCCCCCTCTCCTTACTAGCACGTAAAATGGGATGTTGCCTTCGTCCTATTATGGATAGGACAAGTTTGTTACATAGTAGTGTGTGTATATACTCCCATGTGTGTAGGAATTGTGTACTCAGTGTGCGTATATATTTATGTGTACACGTAGAGTAGCGCCCACTGCGATTTTCTGTCGGCCCCACCACAAGGTCAGTTGCTGATGAGAATAAAGAAAAAAAAAGCGCTTTGATTTCGCCTTCGCATTACTCCAAGTGCGTGCACGCCTACTTAAACGTAATAAGAGATTAAAGTCGCCGGCGTAAGGAAGAAAAACTGGACATTCAAAACACGTAGTAATTAAAAGGTATTTCACAAACACAAAAGTGATATGTGTGCTTAATTTCCTGATGATCAGGTATCGTGAAGTATGTATTTTTTTAGTTAAATCTAAAAATAAAAAGTTTTTTTTTAAATCATGCTGACTTATTTTGTCGGTTTGTCCCAAGAATTTTCTGTTAAACTAGGAAGATAGAAGTGAAATTTGATACGTGTAATAGACCTAGAAAGACAAATCTCGACACGTAGATAATGAAGATAAACATGTCAAATAATTATGTAAGACAATTATAGTGTTGTACCGTGCCACATTTGTGTTGTGTTGTTGTAGATCCGAAACTTACATTCATTTCGACATATTGTTTTCTTCAAATAAAACGTTTTCCTTGTTTCAGTCCAAGTAATTCACTCTTTTAATTTACCAGAACCACTTTTTGAACGCCCTGTATATTCAGGATTTCGATGTTTAACATGCTATAATATTCAACCAGTTGGCAACACTGCGTTCTGTGCTTCACAATATGATGATTACCAGCACTAGAGATACCAAATATCATATGTAATTAACCTACGTAGTATCATTAAAAAACTTTATATCAGGTTGGCAACACTGAGAACCGATAACATCGAATTTCTAGTATCCACCACATTGATACTTACCAACTCCTAAAAGCTAAATTTTTACTACTTTAGTTGCTTTTATTTCATCACGGAAGTTCATTTTTCGGTTCCGTAGTTGGAAACCATGTATCTCGATAACAAAGCTGAATTCGCCTGCGAAGTTTATTCCTTACATTTTGGAATCGCCCTGTATATCGACAAGATTAGAAAGTGATTTTCTTGGTGTTAATAGGATTCGTTTTTAGTAGTTCCTTTCCTCGTTGATAATTGTGTGAACTTCTTATCTGTAAGGCAGAATAATTGATATGTAGTCTTTATTTATATGACATGATATGTAGAAATGCTTTTTCAGATTTCGTCATTTTGAATATTTCCACTAATCTGGGTTCTTGTATAATGAGAATCTGACGGTTTGTTACAGAAACATGTTTTATATAAAGATTATCTCTGCTTTGTTATGTATGGCCTTCACATCAGTTTTTGATTCCTTCTTTAATATGTTTATTTTTTTTTTCTCTCTCTCTCTTCTTCCTAGACCGTGTACATATTTTTTTTGTTTGTTTGTTATTAACATGCATAGACACTTTAAATCTGTACTAATCAATCATCAGAATTCGATCAGGACAACGCCCGTGGCGCCATCTTTTGCCAATATTTTCGATGGGCGTAGTGGTTCTTTTAAAAGGACGAAACTGAAATTCGACTATGTTGTCTTTCGGCTATTTTTTTTCTTTTCCTAATCTCGTGTTAAAAAAAAGTTGCCCATGTTGTGTAAGTATATATATATTTTCTGTTTTAGAGGGTATCGCCCACATCTGCATGAAACATTTATTTTAGCTGTGTGCTTTCCAAGTTCAAACCAATGTGTGTGTAGATGACCTTGGAGGGAAAAAGGTTCATATTCCGCGCCTGAACGTCGCCCGTAATCATCCCACCCAATGCGGAACAGAGATGCAAACTTACTACTTGGAAAAATAACTGGAAACGAACCATCAGATTGTTTTAGGAGTTACAAAAGGATAACTGTTTGGGGAACACTGGAGCAACAAATGGGGTCTAATTTACGCAAAAGGGACTTCAATGTGTTCTTTTATATCCGATGAAGATGATGGGTGTTTCACCTGGTTTATGGCGGAAACCAGGGTGAACCGATGTTGGTTTACCATTGCATTTCATAGGATGAAGATGACGCCCCAAGAACGGGACATATATGGGACATATAGTGTAAAATGGACTATATTGAGTCCCGGACCACCTCATTTACAAGGCAGAAAATAGTACTACATCCTCACCGGTGATATATATTTACTTATAACCTTCAGGCGTTTTAGGCCGTTTTGTTTTAATCGTGTAGGATTTTTTGAGATGAGTACATCATTACTAATTCCTGTGTACATCATGAAATTATGCTATCTAGGCTTGAAAATACTGCCAGGGACCAAACGAATTTTAATACTAACACTGTGTACATATATGCGCCCAGGTTGTGAAATCTCCGCGATGTACTCCAATGCAATTATCTTGTGGTCCAGGGTACAGATTTTCTGCGCATTGATGAAGACAGTAGGAATCCTGTTGATGCAATAAATAAATATATAAAATGTCATTGTGCTTAACATTTAACACTAGATGGCTGATTAGCATACGTTGTGTCATGTATTTAATGTATATGCCCGTAATATGGAAGAGAGTATGTGGAACGATTATACGGTGATATAACTCATGAGCGGGACTATGGGAACTAGCTATGGCATGAAATGTGGAGGACATGTCGTCCCAGTATACACAGTAAAAAAAATAGCTTTGTTACTTCAGCAATATAGAGGATAAAACATTTTGCTGAACCCCAAACACAAACAAAGTTACTCTCACGACTTATGAAATGATTTAATCACTTTTCCATTGGTCAATTAGGGATCAGAATTCCCATTCATTGAAAATCTGTTCCATTTCTATGAAAGCAAAAGAGCAGCATTTGACATGTTGTTACGATAAGAAAGCCGTAATGCTGGTCAAGTCTTTGGCTGTCGCCATCTTGCTTGCTTTCGTAGAATTGGAACATTCTCAATGAATGAGAATTTTGGTTCCCAATTCACAAATAAAAAGTGGTTAAACCATGGGATAAGTCGTGTAAGTAACTTAGTTTGTTTTGGGGGTTCAGCAACACATATTTTATCACTTAGACAGTTTGAATCTATAGTGTAGTCGTATAATTCAATTGTTTATGAATAGATATCGTTTGCATCTAGTGCTTTTTCTGTCTGACAATTTAGCGAAGTCGGTAAGACGCTCGAATTCTAAGTGAGCAACCCATGTTCAAATCTCTCTGCAGCCGTAACTTTTTTCTCAGTGCTGAAATCAACACCATGTGTTGTGTTGATTTAACATCCAAAAAATTGGTAGTCACGCTGGGACACCGCATTGTGTTGAATTAACACAGCTATATTTTACTGTGTAGTATGAATTAAATATCGACATGTGTAAATACAGTATCAGCAAAATCAAAGGTACAATACGATGCGCGTAGCCACGGGTTCAAGTTCCTTTGTGAGTACATTGAACGTTAGTGGTTCAGAGTAGGTCCTGTACTTCGAAGTTTTACTAGCTCGTTTAGTACGTTCGTTTGTAACACCAGATGATTTCGCCCCCTGTGTGCGTCCCAGTATATCAACACGTTGGACATCACTGTTGGCTTCTGGCTATACATTGTTTGCTTACAAGACATGCAGAAGTTTGTAACACTGCTTTCTCCATGTGTTCCCTGCTGAGTGTCGCATGAACGAAAGGCACCTGTTTGTGGATGTCGATGTATGTCCTTCCGCTGGCTTCCGCAAGAGCTTGTGAACGCATTCATCCATCCCTCCTCCCGCCAAAGCAAGGAAAAGAGATCAAGAAAAAAAAAAAGTCACATATAAAATACATTCGTAAACGATTTTCGATGCCTGCCCGCAGGAGGTCCTGAAAATATGCATACAGCACCTTTTTCCAAGTTTCCTTTTAAAGAAATTGGAAATGCACTCGAAGGGAGTGGGGCGTGTGTGTGTAAATATGTGGGTTCGCTGATATCCTCTAGTGTACTGCGTACATTTCTAGTAGCGCCTGTATCTGATAGACAGACTGAACAGTTCGTAGTACCCAGACGGAAAGGTCATTGACCTGTACTACGGGGACGACTGACAGATTTATGGAACGAGATATACAGGGCGTGTGTGTAAATCTGATGCCACAAAACTTAATTATATTATACACGAAAAATAAAAGATATTAAAAGGGTGATACAGTTGGCGCCAAAGCTTAGTTTTCGAAAATGTTGACCTTGAAAAAAGTAGTTTTAAGGCGTTGTACTAGTAGGTTTTTCTTCTTTTCTTACGGAAGTTATTCTTCACATGGTATTTGATTTAATAAAAATCTGAATTACTTCTAAGGATTATTTCCTACCAACTAACATTTTTTTTTATAACTAGAGTATCCCTCCCGCCTTCTTCCTGTATTTCCGAATGTATGATGAAAAAAGGGCCGCGGTGGCTCAGTGGATCCCCGGTTCGATACCGCCTTGTGCCGTTTGGGCTTTTGTAGGGGACGAACACTGTGTATGGGTTCTCTCTCCCGTTTGCTTCTACTTCCTTAATTCCACCAATTCACCAATCATGATCCATTCAGCCTGAGCCAAAATTTGCCTAAAAGCCGTAAATATATTTCAAAATTCATCGGATGCAGAAAAAGTGAAAAACCCGAAGCGATGTTGAAAGGAGACCTGCAAGATTGTAAATTAAAGATAGTTTTCATTATTGGAAAGAATATGGAACAAATTTATAGTACGAGAACTCTCGGTTCTAGCAAATAGTTATTAAAAATTTCAGAACGAGAATTCCGACGCCCTTCATTACATTACGCGTTATGGATGTACACTTAATGACAAAAGTTCTTTCTCTTTGGTAAAACTTGCTTTTGCGACTAACTTTGGGATGGTTGAACCAAATTATGTTCTGTTTCTGTTTTGTGTAACTTTCAGAAAATTACTTTCTTTTTAATTTACTGAAAACTGTACCCAAATTTGTTCATCCATTACAAACTTATTCTCAAAAGAAATTTTAACCAGAAGGATGAGAATGGTGTCTCTGACTGTACCGGTAACACACAAGTTTCATTTTCGAAGGAGGGAAGAGCGACGCAAGTGACTTTTCGTATTTAGATAAGATGATTGGTCTGTCCTAAGGTACATATATGGCCAGAAAATTCCTGAGGAAGGTGAACCTATTGTAGTTTGCCTTTTCCTTACATCGCTTTGACATGTTTATTGGCCCGATCTACCACCACTGACGTCAAGGAAGATATGGGATGGGGAAGAGGCGATGTAAGGAAAAGGC
>JAGDQP010017233.1:0-38963 GCA_022664845.1 Lepisma saccharinum | reverse complement strand
ATTTTCTTTCCTCTTCTCTTCTCTTCTCTTCTCTTCTCTTCTCTTCTCTTCTCTTCTCTTCTCTTCTCTTCTCTTCTTTTCTCTTCTCTTCTCTTCTCCTCTTCTTTCTTCTTTTCTCTTCTCCTCTTGCAACCTGACCCCCCACTCTACAGACCCACCCACCCCAAATCAGGTAATGCAATTGCATTACCTGCCTATATGGCGTGGGCGCCTCTGTTAACAGTCAAACTACTGATTACGTGCGAAGCACGGACATTTATTCAGTTTTTGTAAAGTACAATACGAACACGGACAGAGCCTTTAAAATACTGTTCGTACAAAATATGGATGTATGACCGTATGGCCACAGTTAAAATATCACTTTTACGGTAAACTTAAAATATTTATTGCTTTTAATTATTGAAGAGTAGAGGAAAACAAGGGGAATGTCTATTTGAAAATAAAATGTGTTTGCACTCGTGCAAGTATTACTCAACGACAGCTAATCGCTAGGAATGTTTCCAATACCGAAAATAGTTAACAAATCATAGCGGCTTTTAGAATATTAACTTCATAGGAGTAAATGGGACTTCGACTTTAAAATACGTTTTACGAGAAATCACCTTCCATGGACATTCCTGCTCTCTAAAGCAAATTAACCGGAATTTTAGTTCCGAATATGAGAGAGAGTTATTTAACTCAGAAGTCAGAACTACAGGTGTAGATTCCACATAACACGACATTGGTTCTTTAGTCGGATATGCCAACTTATTCCTAATCTCAACTTCATTGCAGTCCTAATAACACACTCATAAACCGAAAAGAGATGGATAAAACTCCAAATAATATCAGTTATAGAACATATATTATAAAATGATATTCTTATTAAGGATCTAAGCAACGAATATCATACCAGTTCACACGAAGTGCGAACATCGAAACACTACTGTGAAATTATGTGTAAGTTTCCAGGTTGAGTCTGCTTTAAAAGTCTGATAAACTTTCGTGTGTTTAACGTGTTTGATGTAGTTTCACAGATCTTCGTTGGTACTACTTTCTAGTCAACCTCTTGAATCTACTAACATAGAAACGGAGCAGAGAGAAACATATTTATTAGAGCACTTATTTTCCTTGGTAGATGAGAAATGCGCAGAATTGGAATTGAAATAAACTGTCATCTTCCTTTCTTTACGATTATCCCTTTGGAAGGAAGGAGTGGTTTAACTCCTGAAAAGTAATCCTAATGTATGTGCGTTTACTCGAGGAAGAAAAGACATTTAAAAGCACACTGAATGAAATATAGTGTCACCAAAGTGAACTCATTTCCATAAATGAGTTTTGTAAAGTTATGGAGAACGATGAACTATAACTCTACCAGTATATTGCTAATATTCACCGAAAATTCTTTCGTGCCCTCCTTCCTGGCCTTTCTGGTCGACTTTCTCTTCTTTCATCCCGGCCTTCTCGAGGCAGTGGTTATGATCACTGACTTTGGATAAACATTGGGAAGGCAGTGCTCGTTCGACTCCCGCGCACTCCTGAAATCCTGACAGAGGCTTTCCAGGGATTCCTTAAGTCTTACTGGGCGAATATTGAACACCTTTAATAGATTACCTCTTTTCCTAGAAGAGTAGTCTTCGAGGAACATCATCCTTTAAACGTGACAGTCTGCAGGCCGAAGGGATTGTAAACGCAAGAAATGTAAAGCTCGAAACAGTTTATCAATAATTTGTTGGTTAAGGAATTTTAATCACATAGTGGAATGGTTATATATTTAGCACCAAATGTAGAATAACACTAAATTCACTTTTTATCGGTATTACATTGGTTGATCAGTAATTATATCGCTGTTTTCATTTTCTATTAGTATCTGTTTTCCTATCCGTCGCATTTATTAAGTGTAGCGTCTCTGTGTGTAGTGATTTACAAGGTCCAACTATCATAAGAGCCTTTGATTGAACCTTCTGCACTCAATAAAGTGGAAACTATTTTGTACAAAGGAAAGAAATCATTAATTTTTTTCTGGTGACATAAATATTGAATTTCTAATAGTCAATAATGAAAAGTTAGAAAGTATTAAAATTTTAATTTCTTTCAATCAGGTTCGTAAAATTGATGCACCCACTCGAATAACTAATTATTAGGGCTAGGAATTTTAGGTGCTGCACCTTAATTTTTGTGTGTGTGAAAATGAAATAAAAGATACTATTCCGCAAAATAAGCACGTATTGAACTCAATCGATGCTGTTTCGGTAGCACCTTTTTGCACCTTTTTCACAACCTCAGAACCTTTTGCACCTTTTTCCCCTTTTTGCACCTTTATCACGTTATTTTTTAAAGTATTAATAAAATTCAAAATTTGCAACGCGTGCTCACTTGCACACGGTCCTGTCAACCTAATGCACTGCACAAATTTGTTTCTAGCATTAAGAAAATACTGAAAAAGGCTCCTCCTAGAATACAGAAGTATGTAGAAATTACGGGACTTCCACTTCCACCCTCCCCTTTCCTCACTAGATGGGGTACGTGGTTAAAAGCTGCAGTTTTTATTTGCAACCATTTCGACATAATATGCAAATTTTTAGATGCTTTGCCCAATGATGATTCCTCAGCTGTAGAAAAAGCCAAGAAACGTGCACTTAACAGGAGTTGCAAGATGAACTCTATACAGTGCATGGCTTCTCTTTCCTTACTACTGCAATCACAAAACTGGAGGAGCAGTGTCCGGAAAAGGAAGCCCAGTGGGCTGTTTTGATGGATGTGCAACGAGAGCTGCAGGGGGCCGGAAAACAGAAGTTGGATCAAAGTTTAGCGAAAAATCCTGATGTTCAAGAGGTCGCAACCAACAAGAATTTGGATTACCGGATGAAAACAAGATACGCACCACTTGTGTCTGTTGACGTTGAACGTTCTTTTTCAATTTACAAGTATCTGCTTAGTGACCGCAGATGTAATCTTACAGAAAACAACATAGAAATTTTGAATGTCATCTATTTTAACAGTTTTCTTGATGGGTAACTGTAACAAGTAAGAAAACGCATGTTTTCCTTTTAAGTTGCTTTCTAATGTATAACATAATTTTCATGTTTTATATTTAAGACCAGAGAATGTTCTGTGTGTTTATCAAGACAAGTTGAGTAATATAGGTATTCAATGCTAACAATAAAGGTTTATATCTGAAAATTAGCACCTATTTAAGCACCTTTTTTGCACAAAAATTGGCACCATTTTCGCACCTTTTTTGGCAAAATTTTGCACCTAAAATTCCGAGCTCTACTAATTATAAAACATGTATTGATCACATAAAATTCAGCTTAAACGAGTCAAATTATTTTAAGTACCTTAGTTTTGCACTATCCTTTCTGTTCCTAATACCGTTTTAGTGAACGTAATAATTTCGGGAATAATTAACAGAGCAAATCAATGTATTTATAAGTCGTTCAATGCAATTTTCATTAATAGTAGGAACTGAAAAGAGAACGAGATGCAAATAAAAAAAATAATAACCTTTATAAATTGAAATATTACAACGTGACCTGTCCTTGAAGGAAAATGAAAGAGTATGATTATTTCTCCAAACATTTAATACAGAGTGCATTTCAAAAACTATAACTGCTTCGTATAATATATATGCAATTAAACATCTGTACTACCCTTGCTGTGAGCTTACGCTCGTCGTGGCTCATCAATATATCTGTGTAGTAAAAAGTAATCCATTATTTTGCCAATAGATGGCTTCAGTGATCTGTATCTCGCGTTGTATAAGTCCGATCGGGTTCAACGAGATGGCGTTCAAACGATGAGATTGCGTACTACAAACACTGTTCAGATAGTTGTGATGAGTTGACTCAGTGTTGTGTGAGCGCGCGTCAAAATGGACACTAGCAAAGAGAAAATACGCTATATTTTACAGTTTTTCTTCGATAAAGGCGAAAACGCAAGCCAGGCGACTGCAAATGTGAATAGTGTTTATGGTCCTGATACTGTAACAGCCAATCACGCGCAATTTTGGTTTCGTCGATTCCGCTCCGGTAATTTTGACGTCAAAGATGTACTACGCACTGGAAGGCCAAGTGTCGATAAAATCATGGACATTGTCGCGTCCGACCGTCATGTAAGCACTGTTTCGATTGCCCAAGAGCTAAACATTGCACAAAAAACCGTGTGGAACCATTTGCATAAGGCTGGATACACAAAGAAGCTTGATGTATGGGTGCCACACGAGTTAACGCAAAAAAACCTCATGGACCGAATTTCTATCTGCGAATCGCTGCTGAATCGCAACAAAAGCGACCCATTTCTGAAGCGGTTGGTGACTGGTGATGAAAAGTGGATCACTTACGACAACGTCACGCCAAAACGGTCGTGGTCGAAGCGCGGTGCGCCGGCGCAAACAGTGCCCAAGCCAGGATTGACAGCCAGGAAGGTTTTGTTGTGTGTTTGGTAGGATTGGCAGGGAATTATCTACTATGAGCTGCTCCCCTACGGCCAAACCCTTAACTCGGAACTATACTGTCAACAATTGGACCGTCTGAAGGCAGCAATCGCCCAGAAGCGCCCAGCTTTGCCCAATAGGAGAGGCATTGTGCTCCACCAGGACAACGCCAGGCTACACACATCGATAGTGACTCGCCAGAAGCTGCGGGAGCTTGGTTAGGAGGTTCTTATGTATCCACCTTATAGTCCGGACCTGGCACCGAGTGATTACCATCTGTTCCTGTCCATGGCGAACACGTTTGCTGGTGAAAGATTCGCTTCAAGAGAGGCTTGTGAAAATCGACTGTCTCAATTTTTTGCCAATAGGGACAAGGGCTTCTATGAGAGAAGCATCATGACATTACCTTCTAAATGGCAACACGTTATCGAACAAAACGGCGCATATGTGACCTAAATCGGATCATTCTAACTATGGTAAGTCAAGCCTTCAATGTCATGCAAAAATAATGGATTACTTTTTACTACACCAGATATATGCATTAAATAAAAAAAATAATGTAAAGCTGTATGGTGGATGATAAACCAGTTAACAAAACGACGTATTCGATGTAATAATTCTTTGAACATATAAAGAGCATACAACAAAGTATGAGGACCCTAGAAGACAAGGGGTACAAGTGACATTTAGAAAATTCAGTTAAGAACATAGGGGATCTAAAAAAAAAAGGACAATATTTGAAGGTAAAATAGGTGACTCTTGGATCCAATGCTAAACTGCGGTGGTCTTTCACTTAACCTCTTACCGTTGGAATAATGATTGAAGCTCAACTGTACGTACCTCTTTACAACTGAAAGAAGGCAACAATGTTACTTATTATAGTCTGATCACTGGGGATCGAAGCCCAGTTCTCTGGAATTTAACAAGTGCTTCCTTTTGCTTGTGTGTAGGGTATTCCTATAATTGGGCTGATATGTGGTATGTTCACTGGAAACCACTTGTGTAGCTTGTCTAGCTGAGAGAACTTCGCGTATAGCGAGTGATAAATTTGCTCTGTCTTTTGTCAGTTTTTTTAGTGCATTCCTAAACTTTAGGTTTCTTTCAGGCGCGTTTATTCTTCTCCATTCTTCCATTGCTCCAAGTGTATGTGGGAGGAGAATCGTGGTTGAATTCGACACGCATATGTCGATTGGAAAACCTTTGTTGCACTATTTGTGTCTGAAGGGAGAGTGGAAGCTATTTAACAGTTCAATTGTTTAATTAGCAGCTGAGCTATATTCAGGGAATTTAAACAGCTTTCATATTTTCATGTTTTATCTATTTTAGGGGAAGTTTGCCGATTTCTTTTCAGAGTGTTAAGTTTTGCCTAGAATTCAACTTGGTGTTCCCAGACTTTTGCTGCTTTATCTGTGCTTGTTTTTTTAGTCAAAGAAGTTTAGTTGGTGACGTAGGTAGACTGCAAACTTAGTGAATACTTCAACGTTCAATTTTGAGAGTATAGTTTTTTATGAAGCTAACTCAACAGCAGTTGGTCTAAAAAATCCTGAATTAGATCACCAATGATCAGACATATCGCTGATGAAGGAGCGTTACTCGAAAAAAATGCGTTTTTTAGTTATGCCCACAATCCATCCGCTGCTGCAATCTGCTCTATCACCTGATCCATTCTTTTACCTGATTTCCTTTTAGTTTCAGAGTATGAAGACCTGCAGAAGAAATAAGCAATAAGATATACTGCTGAAGGATAACTTTAAATCGCTCTTCTCTGTAATCACAGTAATAAAGATATGCCACTTCGCCCTTTTACCGACGCTCTGGCTGAAAGATCTCACACAAAAGGAAACAACGGATACCAGCAAAATGTGCTCCGGGGCGATCCAAAGATCAGCGTATTACAGGCGTGGTCACGGGTTCAATTTCCCGTGAAGTTCACAAAACCCACTTAAACAAAAACTTTAGGTCCCGTCCATTTAAGCTCACCGTTTAAACTTGAACGTTACAACAATTCTAGAACTAACCAGCATCTACTATAACTTCATGTAACAACAGTAATATAATAATAATATAATGTACAAACCTACCAATGCATGTTTTAATACTAGTGTTTCTTCCAGGTAAAATGTTTTTGGGAGTATTTTAAATCTTTGTAGGAGGTGAAAGAGGAGAGGGCGTAACCTTCTAGTGAAAGACACACACCCCGGTGGGTAGCAAGAGGAGGCCTCGTAGCCTCATAAGGAAAAAATACGGTGAAAGAGGTTGAAGGACTTAGAAAGAAATTGGAGGAGCATGTAGATTATGTTGACAATAAATTGGTGAAACGTTTCCATATCTACTAAATAAAAAAAATCCTGCATTACGTCCAACATTCATGTAACGACCACATCCACTCATTTATGTACCATAGTATTCTCTCTCTCTCTCTCTCTCTTTCTCTCTCTCTCACACACACACACATATGTCGCATGAATCATGTTTTAGGTAGTCCCATGCTTTTGAAAAATTATTTACGTTGATTTATGATCCAGCAAAGTAAGGCTTTTTTGTTTTCTGCAAATTCACTAGCCACCTCTGCAAAATGTGTAGCCCTCAGAAAAATATCTTGAATACGCGTACGTACCAAAAGAGAAAGTTTTACTTATTGTGAGTGTAATAGGCTAAAAGTTTGCAATTGTAAGTTTCCAAGGTTATTTGTTCGCTTTAATACACATCTTGGAATTCTAGTAAAGCAATGAATGAGTTCTTGTTACAATATGTGTTGTTTTAAATTGGAACGTGTATGTGATTGACTCAGTCTTGACGTGTAATACCGCCCCCCCCGGGAGGCACCCATCTGAAAGAAACACTGTTTAACACAACAGATGTACTGACATTGACCAACCAGAAAAAAACTAGGAATATTAAGCATAGTCTTTAGACTCATGCTTTTTTTTAATAATTTGTATCTACTATATTTCAAACTTCCAAGAGGTACATAAACTCAATATTACTTTGCAAAGCAGAAATGTTTCTAATCACGTAACCAGACAATAGTACTGTACTGTACAACCACCAAAATTGTTACAATTCGATTCGTTCAATTTTTGATACATGTTTATTGAATGATCATGTCAAATAATAATATCAATTAGAAACAGAGTATTTAGCCGCTCGTGATGCATTAGCGAAAGCCGTTCCGGTGCTTGGGAAATTACGTAGATTCAACCCTTTCTCTCGCCGACCATCCTAGTTTTTCATTACTAAAACCACACAAATGGAGAGATGGTAGCTTAAATTAAGACCAAGGGATGCTATCTTTGTCTCCACAGGTTTTATTAGTAAGTTAAACAGAAATCTAAGTCTATAGAGTGATTACAAATGATTCATCGGGTTTCCTGAACTTATTAAAAAAAAAGACTAACACACAACAAAACAACATACCGCAAAAGAATCAGAAACAGTCCAAGTTTTAATGAGTAATTTCTCATACATGTAACTTTCACGACTAGCCACAGATGGCAGCAGCTGTGAAAATGGCGCCTGGACAGCAAAAAGAGTTTTGTGTCCTGGAATATGGAAAGTGTCAGTCAGTTGTTACAATTCAACGTGCATTCCGAAGACAGCACTCGCATCTGGGGCACACAGCAACCACATGTAACAGTGCAGTATGAATGCAACTCCCCAAAAGTGGATGTTTTTGCTGCAGTGTCGCAATCAACAATTTATGGTCCCTTAGGTGTGTTTAAGGGCTGATTTTAATGAAAGCTTACGTTGGTTGCGATTTGGGTGAATAGCACGTGGTGCTTCATGGTGGTTTTATTACGTGGTGTAACACGTGTTTCAAATAGCTATTCACCCAAATCGCAAGCAAAGTAAGCAACGCAAGCGTGTTTGAAAATCAGCCCTAAGTGACCAAATGAAGCCACATCAGGCATTTTTGATGATGCTGCCATCTGTCGCTAGTCGTGAAAGTTACATGTATGAGTAATTACGCGTTAAAACTTGGACAGTTTCTGATTCTATTGAGATATGTTGTTTCACTGTAAGTCGATTAGTCTTTTGTTTTTAATAAACTCACGAAACCCGATGAATCACTTGTAATCACCGTGTAAAAGCGTAAACTTTTAAATTTTAAATTGCAAAGCAGGACATTCATTACAACGTTTGTTCATAAATGGGACAAAAATGCGGATTAAGTAACGCAAATTCTTGTAGAAGTGTTAACGGAAAATCGACGTAGTGCTTTAGTTTTAGTAACATGAAATGTCGATATACTCATAGAGACCATACTGCATGGAATGCCAGAAAACTTAGGTTTATCTCCGGTATTTGCACTACAGTAATCGAAAACAGCACCAGATGTTACCACATGTAGATCAGCATGCTAGCGATGAAGTAAACAGCATTTTACAATCAGAATTGCTATACAGTGTCACCAATCGGAGTTCAAACCCGGAATAATTCTGAGTGCCTGGAGCTTGGGGTACTAAACAAAAGAGGTGTTGCAAACTCGGAACGTTACTCGCTCAACACTGCCATAAGCTTCGCGTGAGTACATGACATCTGGTGTTAGCAGCCATCGCGGTTAACGCAGTGGCCGACGGCAGCTGATTGATGAGTGTGCTCGTCAACGCCTGTGTCGTATTGCAATTGATAAAGGCAACATGAACTTCTACCAGGGAGGTAGCAGAAAGATGGTTCATTGCCTTAAGGAAGTCGGGAACCGACATGAGTCACATTGTTAAAGTGATGCTTCTGAAGTAAACGCTGCAACATGGCAACCAATCCTGGATCATTGACGACAGGCAGACAGATTAGTCTTCGTTCCACGTTGTTTCGGGCTGACAAAAAGACTACCAGTATGGGGCAAACCACACGAGAACATAGATTGTTTGTGTCAACAAGCAACTTTACACTGACTTGCTGATGTTTCCGGATATTAAACTTGTCGGGCTGCTATTGAACATGCCATTAAGGCATGACTTCCGCGTCAACACTGGATGAGGCATGTAGGCTACCATTTATAGGCAAGTATCTATTTCTCTGGACAGCTTTCGTGTTCCTTTGTAATGCGCATCTGGTACTTCACTACAACTAACTTTACGACTCAGTGTGTGTATATATTGATTTTAGTTTCGTTCTTTTAACATGTTTACCTCAATTGTGATACCCAACGAATTGGTGTCTTTCCAAATATTTTATTTTTCTACAAAATCTACTAAAACCTTAGAGAGTTAATACTTTTCCTGGCAACAAAGAAAGGACAGAAAACGATTGGTATAAGGAGACTCAAGAAATCAATGATATATTCGTAACAGAGTTGAAGTAGGAAAAGGTTACTTTTTCTTCTCCATCTTACTCCCTCGTAGCCTTCCTCTTTCTCTCCCCAGGCGTCTCTCTCTCTCTCTCCCTCCGAAAGATATTGCTATTTGTTTATTAGCCTAGTCACGCAGGGGAATTGTTGAGCCGTAGAATTCGACGGAAGCTCTATAATTCCCTGGAAGAGGTGTAGGAAGGAATTGAGAACAAAGAGAAAATGCCAGTACTTTTGATGCCAGAGCTGCTTCTATCTCCCTCCTACTGTTTCCGTTATTTCTATGTTGTTACTTTGTTTAACCTTTCTACTCCCCTCCCCTCGCTACACCCTTCCAATTGTCTTCGTTAACCATAAAGTGGATGCTCGTATTACTTAAAGTAGAGAACGAAATACATAAACTAATATTCAACCTTGAATTTAAACAGGCAACAACCGAAGACTTTGTAGCTTCTTAGGTCAAGTTGCTAAGCTGCAAAGTCAATTGATAGCGCCAGAAAAACTCGTGTTTTAATCCTTAAGTGTCCAATATAAAAGTCTATTAAATATTACTGTATACCGCAAAATGATTATAACGAATCTCATTGCTACAGTTAATTATCTTGTTGTGTGTCTTTTACTGTGAGAATTATAACAGACAAGTCAAGACCACATCAAGGAAAGATACTAATGAAGTTTTTCCAGGGTTTTTCCTCAGACACACCTGGGAATTACCTGGATACAGGGGAGGAAAAAGCACCACTGTGGGAGGGTGCATGAGCTTCGGGGGCACAATGTTGTCACTCAGTAATAATAATAAGGACGCACTATCTGACAGTTGCGGGTGAACTCAGAGTTGCGGGTGGTATCTACACTATGGCCTGGCCGACTACTTTTCCTCTGATTTCCCTTGCCTATCCCGTACTGACTGAGCTTGAGAAGGCCATAAGTAAATTTAAATTTAAACGGAAATAAATTATTTTCAACAAAGCTTTCAAATACAATACTTGATGTATTTTACACTGAAACGTACAACCACAACCACCACTACTACTTCGACTACTACTACTAATAATAATAATAATAAATAAAGGATAAAAGGAATATCACAACGGTATTTACAAAATTTCACTTAGCTACGCTCTAAATTATGTCAAATGGAACATACTCATTTGCGGTATTTGAGGATTGTTGAATTAGTTTGAATTTCATTTATTGCGTTTAGGCAATTATAGTTCATGCTCAGACGAGCACGGCTCATGCCTTCATAATATTATCTCGCAGCTATAGATTGATATTTTGATCGCAAAAGTGTAACTGTATCTGAAACTCGAAACTTTTCCACAGACGAAAGCCGTATACATCGAATGACTGAAGCGTACCAATAAGTTCTTTCGGAATGATGAGGAGTTTTAAAGTCACCGCTTCTGGCAAAACCGTACTATGCTACACTCACATTGTCCACTCCACGAGTCCAGAAGTAAAGTAACGTTGTTGGTGATACGAAAGTACACTTCTTGTAACCACATGGGAATGTCTGAGATAGTAATCCAGTTTTCCAAATTTTGAAGCGGACGGATGATATTTTCTTTTAATCTAGGTCCAAACTCACCATGGTTTTCCTTCAACACCAGGAATAATGGAGAAAGTAATCGATCTCCTGCCGATTTGAGTGGTTGAATGTTATGTGTAATAGAAGACATTGTTTGGACAACTTCGCCACCTCTTCTTGCTCCATTTAATGCCAAAGTTCTACCGCTATACTTTCTGATCTGAAAACCATTTTAATCAGTTTGTATACATTCTCTACACCAAACTCCTGAATGTGGTACTTTGCCTCGTCATCGAATGTTTTCTGGAGGTCTTCGTTATTTTTGTTGTCTCATATATCTACTCTTGGTATGAATTTAGTGACCTTCCGAGACACATTATGTATTTTCTAAACTCCCATAACCACTTACGTGATACTTTGAACGCAGGTATGTTTAAAATGTACTACTTGCTTGCAATGGCATTTCCTTAGTTCGACATCGTGCACCAGAAGACCATCTTGAAACTTTCGAAGTACTTGCTGCAAAACTTCCTGATGTTTCTTCTTCCTGGAACATCCAATGATCACATGCTTCTTCGAACGCTGCAGTGGTTGTTTCGACTAAATCCTCTGGAACTTGGACCTTGCAGACTGCAGAGAAAGATGCCTCTTCTTACCACTTTTCCAATATATCACGGCTTTTGGCTTATTATCAAACATAATGACTTCAACACTACCTGCGCATGTAGAAACATCCTCATAATCGTCTAGAGTATGCTGATCCATGACTTCTTTACCAAACTGAATTTGCTTCTTCCGCAAGAGTCTTTAGATGAATTTTGAATTTGCATTTGTTTTATAACCTTTAGGCATCTCATGCTCAGGACGGGATAGGGTAGGGGAAAGGCACAATGTGCCTTTTACTTTGTAGTTAATATCTGTTCTAGCAAGTACGTGACGTGCAGCAAAATACTGAGCAAATAATAATGTTTCTTGAGTTCACTAACATCAGATATAAGTTGAACCTTTATCTAGTATATGTTGAACGTACGCAGATTTTTCCGAACGTACTCAGGTTGAGGGTTATCCTAAACCACCTGCTGCACTTTGATCTTCGCCTTTGACTTGGCGTCACTATTGGAAAATCTGATTAATGTTTTTTAAGTTTCATAGCAGAACATCCACAATCAACATTTTCTTGCAAATTCAATGCATCTTATCATGAGTAGATACTTGAGGTAAACACACCTCGATTTGTCATCTTGAGTTGTGACCTATATTATTTGTGACATGTGAGGTATTCTGCTTATACATGTTCGTTCAGTTATTTTACGCGGAGCATTCATTTTCCAAGTTTCAACAAAATCGGCGTACTTTCAGTTGGTTTCTGTTCGTTTCTCTTTGGGCTGTCTGCTAGCTTTTCGGAGGGGGATTTGGTCCCTCAAACCGTTTTTTTTTTTTTGCAGAAGAGAGAAAAACATATTTTGCGTCTTATATTTATGTGTCACGTTTCATTACAGTCGTGCTTGTACTGAACTTGGATATGGTCTGGATTCATGTACAATGTTGCTTTGATGTAAACAACATGCTTGGAGGAGTGTATTCCAGTGACGTCGCGTATCAACGTTCACAGGAGCACGTGAACTGCCCACTATTTTAGAATTATTATTATTATTATTATATTTTCGTCTCTTATGGAGAAATTTAAAAACATATCAAATTTTCAATTGTTACACTGAGGCATATGTATACAGTTCCTTTATCAAGTTGTGGGTACTATCCAATTCGACTCGCGTTCACATGTCTGTTGTGCACTCGTTGCTCCATATACGCTTAAGTGGCGTTAGGCCTAACTTATAACATTGTGTATACCCACATAGCAGTGGACGTCCATGGGACGTCCTATTTAGATCCCATTACCGTCAGAATGGTCCTGCTCCCATAGCGATGTCCTAAGGACGTCCGTGGGATAACTCTGTGGGCAATACAAACAGTTCATCCCGTATGGATGTCCCCCGGAAAGCCGTGCGGGATTACCTACCTGGAATTTCTATAAATTAAATCGACCTTACTATTATTATTATTTAATTAATTATAACTATACGAAGGATATGCCTTCGTATAGTTATACGAAGAATTAATTATAACTATACGTCCCATGGATGTAAACGGGACTTAAACAGAACGTCCTATGGACGTCCCGATATCCTGCCAGGAGATCCGTCAGATATCCCTGGGACGTCATTTTGCTATGTGGGATGGGGCCTCGACATGCACAATCCGAATGTGAACGAAGACAGCAGCGACCACTGTTGCTAACTCTCCTTGACTTTCCCACCCATTCTCGTGTTAAAATGTAATCAAATATTCTAGCAGAAGCAAGGATAAACGTTCATTACATACCAACATCTCAAAGTATACAATAAACCATTGATGAAAAAAAAAATATTAAACGCTTAAATAACATAATGTTGCATCTCTATTTACATAAAACTGTTTGAGTCCCAGTAAGAGTGTTATAAACGAAGATCAAATTAACAGTATCGTGCAGTTTGCAACATTGCGTACACGCTAAACAATATTTTTCTAATGTGTCGTGCGAGAAATTGAAGGGATTCTCGGAACTGGTTTGTTCGTTTGGATATTAAAGATTTAACAATAGGAAAAAAAGTGTTTTGCAATGCATTCCAGTAGACCAGTACATAATAAATTCGCAGGTTTCTGCGCTTAACTAACTTTAAGGAAGCAATTTAGGGCGATGAGACTACTCGACCAACCCCCTCATACCTAAAAGGGCCAAAACACGAGATCTGAAAACAGAAAATATTGTGATTTTCGGATTTTGTGAAATATTTGTAATATTGTGGGGTAAAGATGTAGATCTATGTAATTTATATTCACCAGTCACAGTCTTCTAAGGAAGAGAGAAAACATTGTCTACTTTTGTGAGTTATTTTGTGATATTAAACATCGAATTAAGTGAGTGTTTTTTTTTTTCATTTTAAAACAGAAGAATGGACTTCATATACAAACAAAAATAAGAATGATATATAGAAGTTCTTATTTTTCCTTTTTTGTGTATTTACTGTGAAGTGCAACAGTTTGGCCGTCAATTTTCAACTGTTTTACTCTCCTGGGAAAATTGCCTTGAGATACATTCGTCGCTGCACTGTCGACCTTTCGAACCTGGATATCTCAAAATACGTATTTTTATATGTTTGAAGTTTCCTCTTTTTTTTCTTAATTCAATACAGAGTGCGAACAACTTATGGAAAGCTATAGTTCTATTCTGTACTTAACCCATTGAGAAAACAAGCTATCGAACGATGTGTTTCTTGTTCACGTATTTTCCTCGTTGCTCTTAGGAGCAGAGACTCTAACTGGATATTCAGTTTTGAGAAAGTTTAAAGTAAAAATTGGGAGGGTGTACTGGAGTTTTGCATGGTTTCTATCGATTTTTACCGTAATAATTTGTAGTTAGGGGGAATCACTGGTTGTGAACTACCATCTTTCAAGCCCACGAGACGCCACTGGTGTATTCCCCCCCCACCTCAAACAATTTTTCCTTAGAAAAGAGATACATACGTACGTATTTCCTTATTTCATATGCACTATGCATGTGCGAGATTTCATCTGAATCGGGCATATTTTTCTCTTACTTTTAGCACCACCTGAAATATATTTCAGGGAGGATTCGCACCACTTAAACCATTTTTTTCGCAGGAAATACAAATATGTTTTCAATTATTGTACCTGTAATATTCCGTTGGAAATTTCAAAGAAAAAACGGCTTGCATTCACTTGACTTTCTGCTCGTTTCTCTTGGGGGCAGGATTGGCAAAAAACATATTAAAAAAAAATGTTTAAACCCGTTTTTTTTGGGAGGGGGGTAAACCGGGTTTATGTGGTTTAAATACTTTGCTTTATTTATTTATATTACATATGGATAGAAATAAGTGTTTCTCCTTAGTGTCCTTATGCAGCAGCGGGGTTAAGAAGGGCGGGTGGGACCTACAGCAACAGCTTAAAGTGGAATCCGAACAACTACTCGGTTTGCACTTGAGAGAAATTGTCCTCCACCTAGACTCGAACCTGCAACCTCTTGATTACAAATGCGATGAGTCTACTGACTCATCCACGGAGGACACCTGATAGAAATACTTTGTACTGATTTTGCATATTTGTGAATATAATTATTAAGAGTCACTTCAGAACAAAAAGATACACAATTGCACAAGTGAAATCACTGTACATTGTTATACTAACTAACTCTATGGCTTACGGAACTCACAAGTTCATTGCCACAGTAACAAATATTCGTCATTGGATTCTACCCTGGGCAACATCAAGTCAGTTTTCATCACGAACACCTACTTCTCGAGTTATACACACAGGCAAACAGAAAGATACAATTTGGTTTCGTTTCGTTTGCTTAGGTTTAACGTATTTATGTAACAGCAAGGTTACAAGGACAAGATCTGCTGCTTATAGTGACATCCTAACCACTATTCGGTTTGCACTTTAGAGAAATCTTGTGGCCCCCATCGAGAATCGAACCCGGAAACCCTTGATTACAAGGCGAAAATGATATAAAATTAACGCAGATGGTTTAATATGTGGAATCGTTACCATGAAATTCACACTATTTGTGGCACTTTTGCTTTTATTTTATTTTTAATTTTTGGTTCAAACCAATTGGTTTTTATGAAAAAAAACAAAAACACCTGGTTTAAACCAGCCAACCCTGCTTGGGGGCATACTTGATTTTCTGAGAGTTTCAAGAAAATCGGTGTGCGTCACTAAGGTACTGGTCCTCGTACGTAAAAAACATATCGTGAGAAAATTTCAGTAGAAATGACGTAGTATGCATCTACGTAAGATCAATGAACTGAAGGAAAATTGCCTATCGTAAGAAATTATCTCTAGGCAAACAAGGTGAAGCTGCTACTATTAACGGAAATCTGATCACAGTTTCGTAACCTAAGTCTGTAATTTGACTAGCGTCTAAGGGAAGCACATAGAAACAAGGCGTGGCCCATTCTCGCGCAGGTGCAGAGATCCTTGAACTATAAGTAACAACGACAAGCCTTGTTCCGCAATTCCCAGCTTGGTATGGTGGTTAACGAATCGGGAAGCTGATCCATAGGTCCCGGGATCGAATCTTGGCGTCGATACTTTTACATTTTTTTAAAAAAGAAAATTAAGTTCTTCCTTTTTTATGTATATACGCATTAGGAAATTTAATAAAATGGGTGATTTATTATTAATAGTTGCTTTGGCATTACTTGGCCAGACGGTTCTACCAAATAGAGGCTACTGGAAGCAAAGATGTATGTAAATAAACCAGGGCTCTTCGCTCGGTGTGCCAAGGGGACACGGTCCGTCCGAAGGGAGTTGGGCGGCGTCAGCCGCGGGGGTGGGTGGGTGCAGCCCCCGGTTAGAGGTGGTCATACGCAAAAGTTGTGTTAACTTTCTATTCCACATTGTTTCCATGTGGGCTCTCCTTAGACGCGAGTGTAATTTATAACCTTTATGAGGCTAATTAAATACCGATACCTATTTGGTTTCCTTTGTATTAAACTCTCTCTCTCAATCTAATGTTCTAATTGTTTGTCGTTACCTGTCTCTAGTATAGTCTGTTTTTGTTAATTACACTGCAATGAGTATATAGGCAGATATTATTATTATTAACCTTTATATTTCGGTTTCTTTGTTCAAAACTTTACTCTCCTTCCACCATACCGTAGTGATATTGCACCCTGATAAGAATAATAAATAACTTGTCTTAAAGAAAAACAAATAAAAAACGAAGCAGTTTCTTCAAATACACTTGAGTGTTTTAAATTTAAGGAAAACGAACTTGAAGTCAACGAAACTGTCATGGAAGTACTTTGTTTTTCCTTTTCCGTTTGTTTTGTGAATCTATTTGAAAACTTCCAGTACCTTCTTCTACACTGCAATAGAAGATCTCTCCACTGAGTAGCGTCTCTTTGAAAGGTAGAACTGTTTACGTAATATTAAATAAAAGAAAAACCGGGGAAGGGGAAAAGCAAAGAAGTTTCTTTAGTACTTTCGTTCGTATATCGAATCGTCTTCTTCGTTCACAGACTATTTTCCCTTCTCTTATGTTCACTTTTACGCTCCAATTGTGAAAGATTTAGTCTTTCTTTCTTTCTTCTCAGAGTTTAGATTACATTTTCTCTTTTCCTTAGGTACAATGCGCATTCTTTTTCCTCCCTTGCCTCCTCTTGTTTTTCTCTCTTATACCCTACTTTTCTTCGAGGAGTCAGAAGGGAAGGAAATTCAGGTACTTTGCATGCAATCCACAAATAGTGGAGTCGTACACTGCGGGGCTTCACAGAATATTGCACTGCCGACACATGCTCCATAATCTGTGTCCTGAAAAGAGCAGTATGGCTAAGATAAGGAAAAATAAAGAAAGTACAGAAGAGGTAGGAGGGGAAAGTCATGTGTGCGTATGTGTTTGTTGGTGTATTTCTTTCTAAAAAAAAAAGGAAATATTTTTGTCGCACTATTTTTTCCCATTTTCAAGCAGTACAATTGTGTTACAGAGTTACTTCAGTTTCGTTACTTACTTAAATGTGAAGGAAAGAAATGGGAAGAGAAGATACCACAGTGGGAGGAAAGCGTATGAGATGTAAGAGAGGGAAGGAAAGCCTTTTAAAATAAAAGAAATGAACGAAAATAAGAAATAACAAGTGTGTTTGTTATCATCAAGACTAATGCTCTGCTCTTCTTCATCTGCTCCTTGCCCTTATATTTCTCTTCCACAACTGCAAACTAGAAAATAGAGGTCCATTTTCTCTTTCTTATGCTCTCTTCTTCTTCACTCTTCTATCTCTCACAATTCACATCACGCAATTACACACATTTATTTTTTGTTATGTCACAAATTCTATTCTCTCTCTCCAGTCAAATCGGACTGTCAAGTAAATATTGATGTACTTACGTAAGGAAATCAAACTTTAGTAGTGAAAGAAAATGACTGTCAATCCTGAGCCATTCCATTCTCCTTCTCTGAAAAACATAAATTATATGGATGTTACCGGCAAGAAGGAAAATGATTTATTGTGGAGAATGCCTACAAAATGTACAGAATGCTTAAAATGTAGGCAAATTGGATAATAATTGTCATTACCTACTTTGCCTACGTATTGTTAACATTGCCGAACGCTCAATTGGTAAAGTGGATTTCATGAACGAAATTTCCTTATCCCGCGTCTTCTTTTTCCTAAGCAAATAATGGACTTGTTCTCCAAGTCGGAAGACCCGTGGTTAAACAATAATCATGTGCTTGTTGTCAGTGTTGGCTTGTGTTTAGTGTTGAGTGAAGTTCGTAGTGCAGCCATGGCTGTGAAAAGTACTGTAAAACAAACATTTTATAATAAGCTTTCGAAAATAAATGAAAGATTAAAGACATAAGCTTGTGCTTAAATGACGAACGATAAATGAAGTGAATCTTCTAGTAATTGAAAGGGAAATAACCTAGACATTATACGTTACAAAAAGATACGGCATGATGGTTGTAGAACAAACTAAGATACTAATATTGCCAGTAAAAGAAGGAAGCAGTTGAGTGAAATTCTTCGTGTCAGATAGTGAGATTTTCGACATATATCAATCCGGCATGGTGGACTTCATCAGATGTTGAAAGAACTGTCGGTGAAATATACAAACATTACATGACATAATGTGGAACTTTTCATTCAGTTTGTGAATCCTGTAGGACAGTGTTTCCCAACCTGGAGTCCGTGATAAGCATGTAAGGGGTCCACAATACTTTGTCATGTAACGAGAATTTTTTTCCCGATATTTACATCATATTATACAGATTTCCTTTTATAAAGACCACGAAAGCCAGGTTAAAATGGAACTCAACAAACCCAAACCAATACAGTATATAAAGTGAATGAACAACATTTAACGGTCTGATATGAAGCATACAGGGAAAGAAAGGGGAATGTGGATGAAGGGTGATTTCTCGCAAAATGCATGTTTAAGACCAACTCCCTCATTTACTCCCGTGTGATTCATATTCTTAAAACAGCTATAATTTATTTCTTTGAGCTTTTGTATCAAAATTTTCTGAGAGGCTAGCTGTCTTTGTGTAGTACTTGTTACGAGTATAAACCCACTTTTTAATAAAATAGAAACTGTACACCCCTCTCCCCTTCTTTCCCTGTTCGCTTCATATAACCCTCTATCCTAAAGTTGAAGTTTCAACAGAAGCTTGAACTAAAAAGAAATGGAACAGCTAATATAAACCACTAACAGCTCCTGCGTGTGGCCTTCTTGATTTTAGATACTGTCTTTCCCACAAGATTTCTTGGTTTGCAAACTCTGTGTAGGCCGTGTACCATATCGAAACCAAGGAAATAGTCTGAATTTCTTGCAGTTGCGTTTCGATGCTTTTATCGGTTTTGTCGTGGAGTGGCGATTCATCCAGACTCTTTTGTTGAAGCTCAAGAGAAGTTAAAGGGAGGGACGTGCACTGTACGACAGAAACATGAAGACCTTTAACCTCACCACAACTTGCAGGCTGCAGCATCCCCCTTTAGTTATCGCCAGAGCCTTTCTCTTAACTTCAAAATTTTCACTGCATTGTGTAACGAGACAGGAAGAGATCACGAACATTACATTTTGAAGTAAGCTGGCTATCTCGTGGATAAGTTCTGACTCGCTTATTTGAGGTGCGTGATGAGGTGAGATTTTTCTGATTGATACGAAATTGGAACTAAAACTAAAGGACTACTTAACTGATTTTTCTTGGGTTTCGGCAATTTCTTATTAGTCAGATATTTTCTCATTTCTGAATACATTATATTCAAGGTTCCAGTGTTAATGTAAACTGGCAAAGCGAAAGAAAAGGATACACTTTGAGCTCTCCGAATCGACAATAAGGAATACGATTCCTTTCCCAAGATGAACGAGTTTCTGTCGACAAGTGAAACAAAACTTGCGAATAAAAATTTGGGAACATGAAGGAGCATTTACTTTCTTTGGGTTCTCAGCTGAGAGATTAACTTCCGATTCGCTACGAGAAAAACAATTGGATGAAGAAAGAACCTTCTTTCTAAACATTAAAACTTAGTTGTCACCAAATGAAAACCAACTTATGGAGTTGTCCTGCGATTGCTTCTTGAAGATGATATTTCCCAGTTTGTGTTTACTAGGAATGGTTGACTTTTGGATTTATCCGCGGTTTTTGTATCCTGATGTTTCTAGAAAGGGAATTTCACATCTGATGTCTTTCGGAACTACTTACTTGTGTGAGTCAGCATTTTCTGTACTTATTAGTATGAAAAATAAGTACGGAAAGAGACTTGATATCCAACCAGATCTGAACCTGAAAATATCTACTTTGAAGTTACATATGAAAATGTTGACGGACGCAAGACAATAATTACCATCACATTGAAAAATAGTAAGCAAACAAGCTCAATAGTTTTTACTATTATTGCTATTAATTCGTGAATTACAGTATTGTTAGCAAAGTGTATTCAATCAGGGCCGCAACTAGGTGGGAGCAGGAGGGGCATGAGACTCGGACGCCGTGTTGGGAGGGCGCCAAAATGACAGTATTTTCAAACATTCATTGAATATTTTTTTTTGGCTCTATCAATTGATGGGAGTGCCGGAATCAATATTTGGCACGGGCGATATAGATCCTGGTTGCGACCCTATATTCAATTGTACTTTCATATATTGAAATTGTACGTCTTTTTAAGATATAGATAACGCAAAAAGATCTACTGATACTTTATATATAATATATAATGTTTTCCTTAGTTGTAGGAGCAGGAGGCCGCAAAGAAACTAGTAAGTAATCAATGGGTCCACAGCCTGCAAAAGGTTGGGAAACACTGCTGTAAGGGAAAAAAAAGAAGAGAAAGACGTGAAAAAGGTATTGTTGTGAAGGCTATCCCACACAGCATGAATATCTTTGCGACGTTCCATTCAGGTCCCTTTTAAGTCGTATTGTGACCAATCCTACTGGGAGAAACCGGAAACATTCCTGAGATGTTGTACTGTGACAACGTACAATCGTGAAGAAATGAAATGTTCACAAGATGTGAACATCGCAATATGCGACTCTATCGAGATATTGCAAATCATCGCAAGAGCATTGTCATTTGTTTAACAGTTGAACTTTGAACAGTGGGTACTATCTTTGACAGTGGACAGGAAATTTCAAATTCAAATAACCGAAGGTGGTTGTTTATAGTAGACCTATATAATTGTGCTGTAATATCTTAAATTAACATAAAGGTTACAATGAATGCATAAAACTACTGTAAATTGTGGACTATAAAACATAAATAAATGTTCTGTAGCTTGGTTTCTTGTAATATTGCATACATTTGAAATGTCAATGCTGCTTCATACAAACAGTTATCCATGTAAGAAAAAAATATGTACAACGGAGAACGTACAGTTTATAGTAACCAGGAAATTATATATGTAGCCGTGACTCCAAACTGCTACATATAAACGTGAGAGATTTCTAATATAGCAAAAATACCTTGTATTTTTACATTTAAAATTACTCATTAATATTTATATCCGTACCATATACGTCGCAATTGGTAGAGGTACTGTGAAACTACTAAATGCAGGTTGTCTGCGGGCAAGTCCTCACCATTACTGCTATAAGAAAATAATGCAAGCAAGAAATATTTATGTTAAGAAACATGAGTACGGTATACTAGTAGGTAAGTTCCATTAATCCTTGTATTGCTGGTCACTATAAAAGGTATGCGTTCGTGAATTATTGGCTAACGTTCTTGACTCCAGAGTGTGGAGTTGTGCGTTCAAATCCTATTAAGGAGTGTTTCATTAAAAAGAAACAAAGATTTTTTTCTTCATACTGATGGTTCTGTACGTAAATATTAACCATTTAATATAGATCTGCAAGCAGAATGCATAGAAAATCAACTTTACTGGCGTATCGATATGTTTAGTAGCCCATACTTCAACAACTCAAAATACCTGATCGTTCATAAATTACGTAAACCAAAGTTAAAGGCATAATGCAAGGATAGGATAAGTATGTGACAGAAATAATATTTCCCGAAAAGGTGGCAAAGAAGATATAAAATCTCTTTTAACGTTGAAAGTGAAGCGTTTTATTCAACTGTGTTTTAATAAATGGTCAACAGAGAATAGCGCCCTCATTACTGAACAGTGGATATGCTTCTGAACTAAGACGTTAAAATTTTTCAGTTAGAGTCTTCCCTGAAATTATATTGTTTATTTTCCAATACGCAGAGGTTTGATTAGTTCGCGGACATTTTCCTTTGTATTTACCTCCTGTTAATAGAACGGTCTTTCTTACATTAAAACTAAGCTCTGGAATAGAATAAGTTCTGAGTGAAATTCGACGAGGCTATAACCACTCATATAATTATTTTATCTTATCTTAAATTCGAAAAGCTGCAGACATAGTCATAAGCGTAATATATATTCTTAAGTCTACTTTAACAACAGATGCTATGAATTGATGTGCTCAAATGCAGTGACACCTTTAATCACTGAACTCATAGTTAAAAATTGAAGCTTATGCGCGAACAAAACATCTAAGTGACATTTCCAAATAATAAAAAAAATCATGAGCACATTTTTATATATAACAGGAAAAATATGAGGCATAAAATATTCATACTTTGCACAAAAACGGACTTTAGTCTAACATGTCTTCGTGAAAAGTATTAATATTTTATGCCTTATATTTTTCCTGTTATATACAAAAATATACTTGTGATTTTTGTTTTATTTGGAAATGTCACTTAGACGTTTGTTCGCGTATAAGCTTCAATTATTAAGGACATTGTTTCGAATCCCTAATACGTATGAGAATATTATATGTATACATGTTATAATGCGGTAATCCTTTCGAGAAAAAGTATTCTGTATACCCACAGGTCTATAGATAATAATAATGTAATGTTTATTTTCGTGCTATGAAAAGTTAAATGCCTGTAAAGCACGGAGTCATACAGTAATAGTTGACAAAAATAATCTTGTACGTACAAGCCAGATAATTTACGTATTAAAAGATTACAAATATATTTAAAACAGCTACAGAGTTTGGCGCGAAATGTTATTTATTCAGATACATTATTATTATCAATTATTAGATCCTCAGCTAAAAAAACATCTACGTTTGAAATGAAAAGATACTTTTAAGTTACTTTTAAGAACAGCCCCTGCGGTAAAGATTCTATTCTAAGGCACAATTTTAACAACATGCTATTGTTATTCTTATTTTATGTATTTATGGCATTTGTTAAATATGATAGGCAAATGGCGGAATGGTTAAACAACTTTTCAGTTAGGAGGTCACTTGCTGCCGTTTCTGAAATAGTCCTTAGGACTATTCCCAGTAGCACCAGGATGTTTACCAATGTTGGCCAGCATGGATTAAAATGTCGGCTCCGCATCGATTGCCGATATGGGCCCCAGATAGAATGGAAAACATTTTGCCCACCTTTTGCCCATATGCGACTGCCCCGTGTCGAAGACAAAACAACGGAATAAAAAAAACGCGCCTAGCGGGGATCCATCCGAGTACCTTTTGCGTACTATTCCACTGCACCACCGCGTCAACCGATAAATTTAAACTACCAACTCATACTTGAAGGAACGCACGGAGTTCGGCATACCGTTCGAAGATAGCACGGACTAAGATAATCCGTTTACAAATACCATTTTATGTATTCCCTAAACTGGAAGCGAAATTAAACACTTTGATTGTTGGTTTGGTAATAGAAACAAGCCTTGTGGCAATGTTTGAACGCATGTTTTCTGATTGGCCTTACCTTGTGTTTATCCCCACGATGTTACTAACTGTGCGTACGTTCGTTGTAACGTTACGAGCGTCTCATCACGTGCTGTATCGACATAAAATTATGATGACGTGATTATAGCTTATATAATGTGTTATGCGTAGTAGAATGCCGTGTTTTCGCATATTATTAAAAAATGACTAACCTTACTTTTACTAACCCATTTCCGTAATGTTTTGGGCGTTCCTAGAAGTGGTTATCTTAGAAAAAATCAAAAAAAAATCTAAAAGGTTCGACTGGGAACCGAACCCGGCAGCAACCCCCAACTGACAGACAGACGTTTTAAGCTATTAACATCACGGACTGATGCTTATTCAAGAGTATGTCTCAACTACTTATTGATCCTAGCTTTTTTTTATCAGTCCAGGACTGAGTTTCATGATGCCGATTTTTGACCAAGTCAAAATAAGAACTATGACCTCTCATATCTCCGGAACCAGTAGTCTGCACAGAACAGTATTGCACATGCATACTAAGGAGGTCTACAACCATGCCAAGTTTGGTCCCGATCTGGAGAGTTCTCCCAGGCGCGTGCGATATATAATAGCTTCTTTGTCTTTTGTGACAAGAACAAAAATATGCTAAAGAAAAATGGCATTTGATTCTACGGCCCTAGTAAAGTGAACATTCTCTACATTTCACACGAGAATGAAACACGAGGTAATACTGTAGTATATCAATAGTATGTCAGTAATACAGATATACGTTGGTGCAACAGTAAAGTCTCATAATCGTGGATTAATCCCTGCTCGATCTTGATCTACAGATAATTTTTATGGAACCTGGGGACCTGAGCCATAGATGCTTAAAGGCCGTAAATAAAATTCAAACTTTAAATGGAACCGGGGGTAACTCGCTGACAGTAGCGAGTTTAATGGCTGATTTAACAACACATTTCTTAGGGTATGTGTAGCTAAGTGAACAGCGTGTGAGACTCTCATTCTCAAGGTTCTCGGTTCGATTCCCCGCCTAGATTTCCCATTTTTTCTTCAAGAAATTAAGCACTGTAAATGATGTTCCCGATTCCACTTGCAAAAGATTTAATCCGTAAAGGGAGAAAAAACAAGACAGAGAGAAGAGGCAGGGCGGACTGTGTTTTCATAAGCGTTAAGATTTCATTTATTTCCATGTCTTCCGCCATTTTCTTTCCCTCTTTCCTTCTATTTTTCGCTCTTTCCCCATCTTTCCCCATGCTTTCTCTCTCTATCTATGTGTATGTGTTTGAACAAGACAAGTTTTGTTGCATTGCATAATGACGATTCCTGCATGATGTCCATATTATTATTTTCCGTTTCTTTGCATTAATTCCTAACTCCTAGAACTTAACGTGAATGGAATTTTTTCCTATCTATCTCGTGGTTCTCTAAATGATGTTTTCTTCCTCCAAATGGAGGAATATCCTGGCATGTCATATTTTGGCGCATATTTGTACCGTCATGCTGGTTGTCTAACTATTAGGTGTATAGTGAAACAATTCTTCTGGAGGAAAGAGATAGTATTTCTTATAACTTTAAGTTCCACTTAATATTGTAACTGAATGCACAAAGAAGTAATGACGATCCTCTTCAAAAGCACGAAAATTCGGGTCTTAGTGATAGCACACCATCACAACACTTCTTTCTATAAGTATATATACAAGTTATGGAGTCGTCCATGACCTATTTGAAGGCAAAAGTGCTGCTTAAAAACTAGCTGAACATTATTCGTTCAGAAAGCACAGAAATTGTTAAATTTAATTTAAAAAAATGCCAGCAGCTCTGTCAGTTTGTCAGAATTTTGTTACTAAAAATCGACAATACACCTGTTTTGGTAATTAGAAATCTTTGGCTGTGTTTGACATCTAGGATATTTAATAACAACGCCTTTAATTTTCAGCACATTTTATGGTGAAATTGATATGACTAAGTGCTTGTCTTTTACAAAACCATGTTTATTAATAATTTTCTTATTATTCTAGGACCATGATGTGTCTTCTGTTTAAGTGAGGGGATGAAGGTTGTGTCTCCATTCCCTTCACTGTCCTCCATGCTTCTAATAGAGAAATCTTCTTTAAAGAACCTTCGAATATTGTCACTGCGAGTGTCACAACGACCTTCTAAATTCAATAAAGTAACATTTTCTCCGCCTTTAATACAAGATCTACCATAATTCTATGAGTTCTTCTTATCAACGATGTGATGGCTTTAACTAAGTCCTCCGGTGATCGTCTCCAGAATCCTTTTCTGAAGCCTTTGATTCACTAACTGAAGAACGAATGGATTTTCTCTTCTTTCTCTCTTTCTTTTCTTTCCTTCTCGGAGAGTCTAACCCTGTGTCGATCCTCTACTATATTGATTCGGATATAACTCTCTTATATCTTTTGAAGTTAAGAGCGTAGTAAATCGTATTCCTTTCCTTTTCTTTTTTTTAAACTTCAAATGAGATATTCTATACGATGTAGAGTCACTTCTTGTTTCACTTTCCTTCAACCGATAGAATCGAATCAATAGCTGGAATGAAGTCGAATAGATGCACTCACCTCTTGTAAAACACTTTTATTAGCCATCTATAGAAAGAGAAAGAATAAGTTTTATATAAATTAATGTTGTGTGATTAATAAAACTATTTAACTTATTTCCTAAAGTCTATCTGATATGAATAACTGAGAAGGGAAACAGGTAAGATTCTAATTGTCGAATGAGAGTGCCATTTGCCTGATGGGGCTGAAACAGATTGTGAAAACCAGTTAAGTGTTACTGATTAAGGTACTAGAACACCATTCACGTGATGGACCTCTGAGTGCGTGAAGAAAACTCGTGAGATCTATGATTTGAGACACTGGAAAACCTTGAGTAGTGATTAGCTTAATTCTTAAGTACAAGTCACAGTTCAACACCAAAAATTCTTGGGTGATTTTTTAAAATAAAATTAGTAAATTTATGAGCAGAAACAAAAAAGTACAAGTACTTACCACTATATTTATTTTTTCAACTTCTATTTTCTTCAAATATTATCTGCAACATGTGTACAAACTGATAAAGCTGTTTGTCAAGTTCAGACAGCTGCCTCGAAATCACAAGATGACAAACGCTCCAGGTTTACCACCTCTAAATTTGTTATTCTGTTTGTGAGCGCACGTAAAATGTGTGAAAAGAAAGGCTCATAGTCAATATTGGTTACTGATATCCACGTAGTTGTAAGAGCACCATCCACAAAGGATTTATGGATCGATCATTTGATCATTTGCACTCTCAAGAACTAACAAACTTTCATTTTTTGATGGCATTTCTTTCAATTCAACGTAGCCCTGCACACACTTATCAAAGGCCTTGTAGAAATGGCACTTTGAAATTTCGAATTTTAATTTAATTTCTAAGTCCTTTAGGCAACTTTAGCTCAGGTCGATGACACTTTGGAGAAAACTGTACTAAGGTTGTCTTTTGTAAAAGGTTATCCTGTATTTTGAAATGTTCTTCAGAAAATCTTTTCCTGGATCAATTGATTTAATTTCGTAATAATTAAATAGTGTAACTGAGTTAATATAAGTCTCGGAAGTTTTACGAAAATTGCTGTAGTATAACAATAATTATTGTTGAATGAGATGAAACATTACAGAAAATTCTCGAGTAAACATACAAATTGGTGAATGAAAGCCAAATTCGCGATTAATTCGCGAGTAGAAATTCTCAGATTTCATATCCTGAATAGCAAGAAACATTTTTCTATCACTTTTCGCACATTTAATTTTTTCGCGAATTCTCGACTTGCAAGTTTCCAAGGTCTCTGATCAATGATGTTTTGAACAGGAGATTTATCTTACTGGACCACCTCGTCGCCATTTATTTAAATTTATAATTATAGGCTGAAGTGACAGTTACGTCCTAAGCCCTTCACAAGTTGGACAGACGACGTTCCCTCGGCAAGGACTATTCCGGAGATTGGAATCGAGAAGCTTGCACTATGGCTTCTATTGAAGGTACTAATCTGGCATTTCGTCTGGTGGGAGTAAAGAAGCCCCTGAAAACTTCAGCCAGGATATCAAGTGTGAGAGGGACTCTAACCTACACCGAATCCCCAGCACTTATCCGAAGTAAGCGATCGTAACCATTCGATCACGGGGACTTGGTTCGTCATAACCATTGATTAACTATCAATCTTCTGCAGTACAACAATCTAACGGTTTTCATTTTTAAATGTTAGTTAAGAAACATCTGGAAATATTAAATTTGTAAAATAGGTTACAGAGTAGCGTACAACTTCTTGCGTGAGAGGTATAAATAAAGATATGAATTATGAAATAGGAATAAAAACGAGCGAAGGAGTTTAAGAAGAAGAGAAATGATTTTTCGGAATATTATGATATGTGGAAGTATTTACGGAGACTGATAAAAATAAAGATCGTTAACTTTCAAAATGTGGAGCTGAATGGAAAATACAGAACTAGCATTTTAAGGAAATATAGGAGAAGACAGGTGAAGGAAGACCAATACTGCAGATAATAAAGAAAAAAAACGAAAACTGGCTAGGACATTGTTTGAGAAGAAATTACATATTGGAAGATTCGTTAGCTTAATGGTTCTAATCCCAGTTGGGATATGGATGTTAATAGATTTAAGGAACCTAAAAGTGTACAGGATCGAGGCAAAGCGAAGTCATAAGTTAATAAAATTGCCCCAAACATGGTACAAAGTTTGCAGAGGGTGTTTATCGGGAGGAATAGCAAAAATTGAACTTATTAAAAAAAAAAAATCCTATCATCATCTGCAGAACACTAAGATACGAAGTAATTTTCTATTCTAACACAGATACGAATGGTTATATGACTGCCGGACTTTCTTTGTCTCTAATAACATGTGGTAAAATTCTGTTTGAATTCAACACGAGAACGATTCAATAGTAAAAATTTCAGAGTTTTTCATTCGCCGCTGTGACAAAAGAGATAATTGTTTACTGAAAACAGACATCCTCCTAGAACAGCCTTTAGTGCTTCAGCAAACGTGAAGTAATTTGATATGCGTCAGAACTGTATTCTGTTTGTAAAGTGATATTCTTCAATAAAAGTGACGTCCATTTCATGAAGCACTTTCTAGAAGTAGTCATTATCTATCATTTAGGCAGTTTTAGTCTAAGCTCGTTGCACTTTTAAGAGATGATGTCTGTAGGCGAGAACTCGACTGAGGACATGGATATTCGGGAAGGACTAGAGCCTTTGTATTATACCAGCATTCGCCTGGTGAAAATGAGAAAACACTGGAAAATCCTCAAACAGTATAGCCGGCTGCAGGATTGGAGTCTGTGTATCGATACTGTCTGCGACTGTATCTACTAGGTCACAGTAACTGGTTATTGACATCTTTAAAGTGTCTTTACCGCAGTAGCACACACGTTGATTAAACGCTGATAAAACCGTTTAATGTCCGCCTTTTCAACGGTTGTATACAACCAAAAAATGTTGATGTGTGTGCTACTGGGGTACGAGTGCAGAGAGACCGTTACTTTGATATCACACTTTCATAGACTTATTTCTAAACCAGTGCCGGATCTAAGGGGATGGGCAAAAGGGAGCAAGCGCCCCGGGCGGCACGTTTAAGGGGCGGCAAACAGCTAAAAATACAAAATAAAAGCTCCAAAAAAAGAAGTAAAATTGTGTATTCAATTGAAATTGTCCTAAACGTGTTCAAAATTTCAATACCGGCGCGCTAAGACAATTTATATGCTATTCCATACAACCTACCTTCATCTCTAAAATTCAAAACCGCGATTCAAGTCAGATAGGTAGGTCTACTGCCTTACTGAAATTAGTAATATTGATGCAACGGCAGGCTCCGGAGATGATAACAAAAGTTCGTGATGGGAGACAATGTTGTGGCCGTCGCGTCGGCCGGTCGTGTTGTTTGGCTAAAAAAACGATGGAATGGACGGCAAAATTTACGAGCTTTGTCCCATAGGAAAATTTCTAGATCAGGCACTGTTCTTAACTGTTGAAGGTTCTTTTAATGTTTTGCTTCAGATAACACTTGAGGTTAGTGCAGAACGCTGATGTTGTGACATCAGCCTTTGTACATATTCTGGGAAACGGCCTGGTTCATATTCAAATTTCAAACATCGAGGACGTGCCAGCAGATGTCGATTTGCCCATCCTTTCTCTCAGACTAGCAGTGGATTTTCGAAGATAGGAACATTTGTTATAATTTCTCTATCAATTTCTTCTTCGAAACAGAGGTTTTACCTACCTTCATCTATAACCTTATGAGGATGAATGAAACGAGGGAAGTACCAACCAGTATCGAAATCAAACTGTATCTTTTCTTCTATTTCTTGACGCTAAACTTGTATTTTATTTTTTTACAGAATCGAGAGGAAAAATAACAGGATTTCAAACCGAAAGACATAAAGAAGAAATCTTATACATTTTTTATACAAGACGAAGTGCTAATAAGTTTTCTCTCGATGTGTTGTAGGTCATGAATTCAAAGTTGTTTTGAACTTTCAAATTGAAACAACAAGAACTCTGCTTTTACTCTGAGGCTTAGTGATTTTCTTTTATTGAGCTGCAACTGAAATGCATAATTCAAAGATAAATTTCTCTTCTACGTGTATGCTAGTCTCTCCCCCTGCCTCTTTTTAGTATCAAGACGTGTATTATATGAAGATCCTTCTAGTATAGTGTACATATGGTATAAAATCCCGTATTATAGATGCAAAGATTTTTTTTTTCAAAGCTTAAAAACCCTTTGAGAGAGAAAAAGTATGGATGTAAGTTTCTATTTTGCCGGCACTTGCCACAGTCCTTATCGAGAATTCGGAGATCAATGTCACATGTCAATCCCCCTTTCTCCAGCAGTTTCTCTTGACCCTGGAAGATTTCTCTTCCTTGCTTCTGCTATAAACCAGCTTTACTGCGAATAACTTTTCGTCTTTTTTTTTTTTTCAGGAGGAACTTTCCTGATATTTTTTTTACCTCTATTTTTCCCTTTTAACAGAAGGTAAGGTGAAGTTTTACGATGTGAAAGTTAGGACCTGTCAGACGAAGTGGAAGGTGGGAGCGGTATTTTCAATAGTTCAATAGTTCTCGTCAAGACATTGAAAGATTTTTCGTTTGTGCCCTCCGTCCCCTCCCCATCTTTGCTGGTCCCGCTTCCTTTATTTAAGTTTCGCAGAGTATTCTGATTATATTGCAGAACGTTTAATTAGTGATATTGTATTTTCCTTTAGTTTCATCAATATGCGAAATAATTCTTCAGGATCAACACCCTTTTGAAGGGAAAGTAGTCCAATTTGATGCTTTCCATATAATGTGCGAGGCCTATTCGAACACAATCTCGGATTGGCAGAAGAAAAAGTGAGAAATAGAGAAAAAAAAGTTACACAAAAGTTACGGTTTTATTAATTGTCCCCGTAGTCATCACCCAAATTCATGCAGGGACCTCTGTGGTTAGAGCGCTCACCTCTGGCGCTTGGGGTTGTCAGTTCAAACCCTGCTCGTGCCATGTGGGCTTTGTGGTGGACAAATACTGTGTGCGAGGGTTTTCTCGGGGTTCTCCCGTTTCCGCCCACTTTCTCATTCCACCAATCATCCTATCATTATCCATACGGCCTGAGCCAAAGTTGCCTAAAGGCCTTAAAAACTCAAAATTCAATACGAAATTCATGCACTTGTCTTGGCACTAACTTTGACTGACCCCAGTCACAGAGTGTCGTCGCCCAGCTAGTTGCTGACTGCATCCACGAACTGAACAGCGCCTATCTATGAATTTTACCTGACCTAATTTTTCACAGACCTAATTTTATCATACGCACAATCAACAAAGAATCTTGACGCCTTGTAGATGTACTTCTCGAGTAGGGAAGGGACAAGGATAGTACTAATGTATGACTGATGAAATTGTTCAGTCACCAAACTGGACCAAATCTCTTTGTTTAAGATATCAAATTTAATTTTTTTTTACAATTTCAAAAGCTTCTGAAGAATTTCCACAAATGTTGAGCATGATTTATCACAGACAGATTAACTGGGTACCCTGCCGGCGCCATTCTGTGATCAGGATCTGCACAAGCTGGTGTCACGTTGCTACTACAAATGCCTTCATTTGGTTGGTGACTGTGAAGAAACAATGTAGGTATATAGGCTACTTTTATATATTATAAAAAAAGTATACATTTTTTTTACCTTCCTAGGTATACCATAAGACTCTAGGTATAGACTAGGGCTTTAGTTATAACATTGCATTCTGCCAATCAATCAATGGCTGAGTAAATAATCATTCTTTCCATTCATCATTCAATGGATTTAGTTGCCAGAAAATAATTTATTCAGTATAATTAGCTAATACTCAGTCAATCAAACATAAGTAGGTCATGTAAGCATCAAATAACCATGAATGAATGAATGAATCAATCAATCACTTAAATATAATTATCACTCTTAGAGGTATCTTAAGATTCTACTTGGATAACTAACGTTTGTTTTTATGAAGGCTTTGCGAATCTTATTTTTTTTAAAAAGAGAAATTTAACGTATTAGTACTGTTATTTTAAGCAATATCACTTCACTTATGTACCAAGACCACATGTATTTACATTCTTTCCTTTAGTTCACAATAGTTCGTCGTGTCCTCAAATTTTGCATCGTTAATGTAACTAATTTCCCGACGTCATAGAATGATGAAATTTTGCACAGCGACGTAAGTCAGGTGACAATACAATATTCTATTGTTACTTTCATATATTTCTATATATTTATACATTTTAAAAGCATAGTTGATTTTTTTTTTGTTTTTAATATTACGCATAAATACTAGCCTGCAAGCATTTGGCGTTTGACTGGTTGCAGAGTACTTTAGGATTTGTGTAAAAAATAATTAAAAAAAATCTTTTTAAAGACATATTTTCTTCTTAAACAATTCGTACTAAAAATATTTATGCATGATTAAAAGAAAAGCATGGGGATCCCCAATTGAGGAATTTATAAAGAGATGGTATATGAGATGTTTTTAGTCATGCATGAACAAGATTATTTTTTATTTTTTAGTATGAATTGTTTACGAAAAGTATGTCTTTAAAAACTTTTTTTATTATTATTTATTTTTCTTTTGAAGTGATACAAGATACTAAGTTATTTGAAGTAATCACCGTTGTGGTTTAGTATTTGTTGTTGAAGTTGGGACAAGAGAGACTATTAATACATAATGCTGACGATGGCGAATAGGAGGTGAAGGTAGAACTGAGTTAAACAGATCTGGCTGGATTCCTTAGTTTGCTGAGTCGACATTTTTGTGAATAAAGATTCCTTTCAGGAGGTGGGTGTTGGAATAGAATAATTGTGTGAATGTGGACTTGATGAAGGAACCCAGTGGACTTTATGAAACATTGTGGAATTAAAAAAAAACTTGCATAATTTTCTACAAGAAACAGTCAAATTAAACTAGGCAAATTCCTTTAAAAAAGTGCACATACACTCGTACATATACTTACATATCAATACTCTCCATAATTGGAAACACGTTTCTGCCACTGAGATACCAGGTGTCGGAAGCTTCTGTTGAAGAATCCTTGTTGCTGTAAAGGGATCCAACGCTTCACCCTCTCTTAAAAAAAAAAAAACCCTAAAAACATGGAAATTGCGTGGGGACAAATGAATGTAGTAGGTTGGATGAGCCAGGATCTTTGGTTGTTTTTTGGTATTTATGGTTGGGAAATACTTCGCAATTTCACCAACCAATTTTCAACGTTGATCAACTGCAGTATTTGGTGGTAAACATGAATTAATTTTTAAACCGTAATTCAACGTTTCCACAGCTAGACGGTTTAAAGTAATTTTAGTAACGCTAGTTCGACAGACTATCTTCATCGTTCGGTTCTTGATTTCAACCTATTTCCTCTCAATCATTATTTAAGGTCGAACAAACCGTTGAATAGGCGGACATTTTGGTACATCTACAACGTTGAAATTACGTTTCAGTACTAACGTTTAATCCACGTATTTTCAACGTATGTGTGCTACTGCGGATGAGAAACTATTTTATCTTTAACAAAAATCAAAACTTAACTTGAAACCAATTTATGGTTTCAAGTTAACTTGAAACCAAACTCTCGTATTAAATACCTACATTAAATGCACAACAGAACGTTTCAACTGCGTTTGTAGCCATTATCAAGTGTAATATTAACAGAATCATTTTTCTTTATATTGTTTTTTTTTAAGATTTTTATTCCAACGTATATATGTACGACACGTGACGCTAGAAGTTATTTTATCATTGTTAACCTATCTGTTCCGTTCAATTCATTGTTAAAAATGTGTTGCTTTATATATTTTAGTGGATTTTTAAAATATGTAATCAGCATAACATGAAATATCAATACAAGTGGAGAGCGTTTAAATAATCAGAATAAATCATTTATGAAAATAGAAAATGGTAATGGACTTAAAATAGATCCCTGTAGTATACCATTCCTTATATCTAGTGGTAGACAATATTCAGTCAATTTTTATATTAAAATTTCACCCGTAAGGGATACTTCTAAATTCTCAATTACCTTATTATTATTAGTCTAACAATAATAATATCAATAATCTTACTTTTGTGAAAAGATATAATTTACATAATAAAATGTTTTAAAACTAATATCTTTAGAAGATATTTTTCTTCTAAAACTTGTTGCTCGCTTCATTTCCTTAGAACTTCACTGGTAAAACTTTGTCGTTGAAGAGGCCTTATGTCACAGGAACTTCTAAGATTGATTCCTAATTGCGTTATTCTCCCAGTTTTTCCTCCTTAACATTCATTTCCCGTAGCATCGAAGGCAATTCAATAACAAAAAACTTTTACCCCGTTGCCTCTTTAAGTTTCTCGTTCTTATTTTCCTTTCTTGCCTCGTTCTTCTCAGCACATCTTATTTCTAACAAGTACAGATAACAAGTTTTATTTTGAGCCAGTGAACGGCGCTGTAGTCGCTAGCTACAAAAGAAAAAAAAAGGATTAAGGTTCAACTTTATTTTTGTATTTCCTCTTTCTCATTCTTTCTTTTCATTTTATTTAAAAGTCTTTCTTGTTTCTTTGTTTCGTCTTTCTTTCCTTTTCTTTCTCTCGCCCTTCGTTTTTATCACTTTGCACAAGTTTACTTTTCTCTTCTCTTTTAACCCATTTCAAAGCCAAGAAAAATCTCTTTAAACGGAGTTTGGGAGGAGACCTTTATTCTTGATATTTGAAGTGGAAACTGAGAAAGCATCCTGGCAACACTTGGAATTGAAGATCTTCCTGTTTTGATTGTAAATAGATGAACCATAAACCTCTATTTAAATTTTAAAACTGTACTGGACTGTGCTACAGTAACTAAGTAACTGTAGTTTTATAGTTCATTTGTATTTATCTTCTTTTGATTTGAAGGTAGTTCCAAAGAAAATAATAATAAGTGAATCTTTCTATACTATACATAGTAAAGACTATACAAATTCCCATCCTCCTACCAAGGCGACGTACCTGATTGGTTAGCACACAACTAGAGAGCTTGTTGCCATCTTTGTTAGCCGAAAACAATGTTTTTGATTGGAGCAAGTGGGCTAACTGGACGGGATTATGTTGTGACGTTTGGTTTCATTTTCTTGGCAAAATCGCATATCGTCTATTAGAACATCCTTGGTTAGAACCTGAAGGCATCGGGTCTGGCCGCAACTGTCGCTACTATCAAGGTAAACGTGAGAACTGGTGGTGCTGATTCAACCACCAGAACAGGGCGAAACAATGACGTGTTATTTTAATGTATTGTGAAAAGGTACTTCATTCACTTACTAGGGTTCTTTTGACAACGATGCCAAGTTATGAAATCCTTATATTGTACAAAGGCACGTCAGTCATTAATATGTACGCTTGTAAAAAGTTGGTAGCCATGACTCAAGCCTTTGTGTTTCATTGCTGACAAGTCTGAGTGTGCAATCACATTGTTTGCGCATGCGTTATCTCATGATAAAGTAGAAAGGAAACAGCAGTGCTCCGAAATAGTAGGCATGTGGGGTGGGGGTGGGGGCTTGCTCATTCCATATAATGTAAGCAAATGGCTACATAAATACAGGATGGAGCCGCGGTGGCTCAGTGTTAGAGCGCTCACCTCCTGATCCTCAATTCGAACCCTGCTCATGCCATGTGGGTTCTGTGCGTGGGTTATCTCGGGATTCTTCCGTTTCCTCCCACTTTCTTCATTCCACCAATTCATCTCATCAACATCCGTACGGCCTGAGCCAAAAGGTGCCTAAAGGCCTTAAATAAAATTGAAAATCAGAAATACAGGATGTAACCAGAGTCAACCGACAAGCTTAGAGAGACGGTAGTACATAAAAAATTAAGTTAAAAAATCCTAGGGACTGGAGTGAAAATTCCGCACGCGTTTCGGAGCTAGAGGATGCCGAAAGAGTTGGAAAATGAAATTTACAGCTTGGTATTTCTGATACCATTAACTGTAGAGCTGAAGGGGCATTGTCGTCTATCATTAAATTTTACATTGCACTAAACTCATGTGGAAAATGAAGGCTCTCTGACTGTCAGCGATAGCCATTTATAGAAAGATTCAGTGCATGCTCATAAAATGAAGAAGGTTTTGTTATTTTAACATCACGTCCAATACTAGTCAAATGTTTGCGGGCGCCATGTTGAAGATAACTTATTTCAGGAGAAATGGAGATATGTATGTTTAATTGAAGCGTTTTGTATCTAAGGAAAAGAAGTATAAAGAGATTGCGTTTTGGTGTACAACTGTCCATTAAGTAGGAGTCCCTTTTAAAGAATATGCGTTTAGACTACAAAGTATAAGAGACTTCCGTGTAATTTCCTAAACAATTCCGCGAAAAGGAATCCCTTGGGACTACTGAACTGGAGATAGTAGAAGTGAAAGACCAGTTTGGTTTCACAAAGGAAATAATTTAGAAAGAAAATTAAGCCGATTATCTTTTTGGAATAGATTCTACTTATCTATTCATCAAGAAACATGAATCAAAGTTTTGTTGCAATATAAACAAAGAACACTAAAACTAAACATATTTCAACGTTTTTAATGCATGTAATATATATCTTTTCTTGGCCACCTTAATTTCAGCTTTTGGAAAAGAACTTCAGTCAGTAGCTGTTATCACAGCAAAGTGCTTCCTTCCACTTTCCTTTTGTTTTGTATTTCCTCCTTAAATAAAGCAGGAACATGAAAAGCAAACAACAAAAGCCGAGAAATATATGACCTGTTTTTTTTCTCGAGTTGATGAAAATACAGTCATCATTCACTGTTTGACGTTCTTTTCGTATTATCTTGGAAATGGAGTGCCAAAAAGTCTACCAAGAAGTTGGAACAACATTAGGTATTGTTTTCTTTCACCAGATTCTGAGATCAATATATGTTTTGTAGCAAAGAAACATAAACAGTTGTGACGTCACACTTTCTCGTGTGAAGGCCCCGCACTTGAGTTTGTTATTACATGTACTCATCTGAGTAGACCCTATAATATAACTTAGAAAAATTCAAATTGTTTCATTTTATATACCGAAGATTATGCGATGTTTGAAGTTGACTGTTTTCATTGATAATTCTGGGTAAAAATATAATGAAAAGGCAGCATGTATAATGATATATATTAGTGCATATGTGAACATATTTTAAAGGCGTTACATACAGTTTTCCATCGTATATTACGGAACTATTTGCTTTAATGTATGGTTAACGAATATTGCAATTTATAAAATTTCATTAATTATAATAAATGTTATGTGCAATATTTTAATGTCTGTTTGTACTGAGGGAAAGGAAAGAGGTGTACAGATTTAATATCTGAGAGAAGAGGTGTTCAAATTCATGTTGTTTTTCACGGTAAAAGCATACTCTTGTATCTTTATGAAGCAGATTCCATTGCTTAAGTCTGGAGTCCAATAACTCTGCCTGTTTTTTCAAGTCGAAATCACGTACCAGATCGTTTAGTTTTGACTGTGTAATTAGATGAGGTTCAGTTCCTACAACAAAACTTGTGTCCATTGTTTCGTCAGAAGCTGGTCGGGCTGTTTCGGTATTCGTTTCATTACTTTTCTCATCTACATGCCACGATTTCGGTGCCTCATGAACCGGTAGCTCCAAACTGTGAGTCACAAGTCTCATAGTCGACGGAATATTGGACTGTGTGCCTGGTCTTTATCGTTATTTCGGCAATTTTTGTAAGGCAAAAGTAGCAATCTGCGGAATGGTCCCTCGGTACTCTCCAATGGCATGTGACATGTTCCTTTCAGCCACTCGCTTAACAGCGTTACGCACGAATCACAAGAGATATGTGGTGTTCAAGGCTTATCCTGGTCACACATTTTGCATTTGAAATATAGCTCATATGATTTTCTTATGAGCGGAGTTATGTTTCGTCGTTGAGACTTTACTGTAAATTCTCTGCAAATATTACAAAAGTTTTTAGGATGGTTAACACAGGTACGAGGCATAGTTACTTACAAACACGCACTATTACACACTCTTGGAAAGTTTTCACTACAGTAAACAGGAAAGTTGCATTCACACTTCTTTCTACAATTTAAATCTTACTACTTTAGGTACACAATAACAACAAACAATATACGGAACTCTACGATATTACTTCAATTTATGAAACAGCACAAAAAAGCACACCGTGTCCACGCACACCAAAATTAACCGCGACTTTCACATCGAATCGTCAATTTTGAGACAAAAGAACAACATAATACGCGATGACAACAAAACGATTCACCCTCCTCCTCGCGGTAAGAAGTGTTAATGTTTTTTGTCGTCAGCTTCATGTCGTGTTTGATGTAACCATGCGCCCCCCAACGAAAATTATTATATCTATAAAACAGCACTTTAAATTATACAGATGTTCTCGGGATATCAGCCAGGTGAAGTCCGACGATA
>JAGDQP010017232.1:24427-38964 GCA_022664845.1 Lepisma saccharinum | reverse complement strand
TTTCAGCCTGAGCCAGGCACGTACCTAGAAGTTGGTTTCGGGGGGAGTCCAGCGCATTCGAACGGGGTTTGAGGTCTGTCTGGGTATAAAATTCACGTAAAACGCATACAATTTTTTAAAGAAAATTTAATTTCAAGGGATCCGGACTCCCTTCTCCTCTGCATATGTCCCTACCCAAGCCAAAGTTGCCTAAAGAAAATTAAATACTTTCTTGCAGGCACGTAGACCTATCTAAAATTTGGTTTCAGGGGGTGCAGCACCTTCGGGAAGGGGTCCGACGTCTGTCTAGGTGTGAAATGTACAATACATACGAGTATGATACTAACTAAAAAAAATATGAACTTTGGATGGGGTCTGGACCCCCGTATCTACGTTCCTGTTTTCTTATACGTATCTTTGCACACAAGCTTAGTATATATAGCCTAATAGAAATAAAGTTCACCTGCCTTGCCAAGTTCTTCTTCCAAATTAGCGTATTTCTTGTCCGACATTATTGGTATATCCAAAACACTAAAGTGTTCCAGCATTTGAGAATAACCTATCCCAATGGCTGTGAATCCCCAAACTGCCGATTTGTTTACACTTAGTCTGTCTCCCGAATCATCTGAAGAAATCTTGCATTCACGATTACATGGATGACATTTAAAATAAAACGTGCTAAGAAGACCGTCTCTCGTCTCTTTGCAAACAACTAATTTCCCCATTGTACATACATGTTGATGCTTCCTTACAATGGATTCAAATTCTGTATAAAAAAAGAAAAAAAAAAAAAACTTTCCAACAAAAATTAACCTTCTCCCTGTAATAGATTTAACTTGAGATTGATTATTGTTCATCTCTGTTTGTAACGGAGTTTCAATATTCAGAGTTGCTTCCACACTAGGGTCAGCTATTTCATTTTCCACCTGTAATATCTGATTCTCAAGCTTTATTTCTTTATTCCTTTTTACCAAAACCCTTCTATTTCGCGAATAAGGATTTTTTCGATACCGCTTCCAATATTGTTTCTTTCGTTTACCCATCTTGAGTGAAAGACTGACTGACTTTCACTTCACAGATGATGTTGGATTTGGAAGAGAGGGAGGAGTGGTAGGGGTTTGTCACCCTCTGAAGAAAAATGTTCCTTGCTTTTTTTCTCTGAAAGATTTCGAAATGTTTACACCAGAAGAGATTTTCACTTGTTCTTTTAATTCTTTTGGGAAGGAGATGGAAAATAAATATTCAGTATTTCCGACGTCTTTTCGTACATATACAAGAGGAGAGCGTTCATAATTATAGGTAGGTATAAATATAGCATATAAACTTCGACCCTTCCTCCTGCTGAGTGCGGCTTTGTGGGCCACGGGGTGGGTGCAAACGAAAAGTGCCGGGCTGAGAAAGAAAAGGAAGAAAGGCCGGACACAATACATCCACTAACATTGCATGAGGCCTGAGGCATGAAGACTTTTTCGTTCATGCACTTGAGTAGACGAAGAGGTGGGGGGAAGAAAGGTGACAGGGCGAAGAAATTCGGTACGGCACAGCTGGTATTGGCTCCCTCTGACAGGAAAATTGAGGAACTAATGAACTTTCTCTAAAATCTTAATCAAAGTGTACTTTACGTTTTGAACCTTGTACCAAAGCATTGTTGACATAACATCTAGCTTTGAGTTTGCTTCTAACACCAGATATCAAACATTCAGATCATAACCAAACTGTGTACTACAGTGAAAGTACAAGGAATTGTTGACATGACCAGAACTTGAACCGTAGATCTTTTGCACGCTAAGCGAACGCTCTTCCACTACTTCAGGAGGGTTCTACGAAAGATCACTCATAGTAACGCTATTACTACACTTCGTTTGTTCCCACTCATTAATTACCATTTACGCGCTTCCTATTGGATGACAAGTTCTACTGAAGAACATTTTATAGGGTTTTACTAGTTCGATATACAAAATTTGGTTATGATCTGAATTTTTGACATCTTGATGTTTTACGTGTAAGTGTTCTGACATCTTTCTTGCTGTTCTTACTTTTCCGTAAGCATTCTGATATCTGTCGAGCACATGAAGTATATGTTACACCACTCACACATATTCAAAGAGGTTCGAATATCGTTTTTTTTTATTATTATTTCAGATGCCTGGTAATGACGTTTGTTTGTTTGTTTGTAAGTTTCAGTAACTCTGAAGACCCATTGGCAGACATAAATTATAGTCAATACGATGGTGAAAGGGCATAAGTGTCAAATAACAATTTTTCAGGAAACACAAAAGAACGTTTTAAAATTAACGCTTATGCCAAGAATGTTCTTGCATTTACTTCCTACGATAAGCAGTTACACATATTCCCTATACACCTTTTGGTAGAGCAGACAAGAATAGACCACAGAATTGTGAGGAAATTGCTAATTCATAAAATTGGTACTTATGTCCTTTTCACTTTCTACCGTGGGATAGTGCAAGAGATTAACATACATTATTGCATTTCATTTAATCATGTAATACACCATGTTTTCAAATTACATTAAACAATTGTACACTAGTACAGTTACATCACGTGGACGGGTCATATAATCATAGTGCTTACCTGCTAATTCTATAATGATCTCGTCGTGTGGATTACAATTAACTCCAAGCTTTCGAGTCCGGTCCGGGTCCGTTTTCAAGGAACAAGATTTTGGTGTAAGTAAAATATAAAACACAGGAATTGAGGAGATACCTAAAACTTTCATTTTAGCATCGTCAACTTTGCATCCCCACCGTACGAGGTAATTATGTAAAATGATATGGATCCAATATTCCTAGTTTGTAAATGAGGAAAGTCAACCCTGTTGTGATTGTTTTCTGTATTACTTCTCGGAATAAAACCTTTCAGAAAAAGTAACCCAATTATTGAGTGTGCATTTGTTTAAATTTAGTTGTGATTGTTTTTACAGAGTAAAGAAACTTTGAAACAGCATCCTTTCTGTTTTAATTTAAAGCCTTATGTATGACACGCAATTCATTTTGTGTGTGTGTGGCCAGTTTCTGCAAGATTCTTCAATAAGACACTATTAGTATTGTCACTTTGCTTTTTGCTTAAGCCAGAACCTTGTTCCTTGAAAATGAACCTAGAGCTGGCTCGAAAGCTTGGGAGTTAATTTTAATCCACACAATAGGGTTATTATGGAACGAGCAGCTAATTGTAGACTACTTAAAATGGATCGGAAGAGAATAACAGTAGTAATGTATAATTCATTATAATGATACTTAAAAATCGAATAAAATTATTCTAATTCATTTTTCTTTTTTTAATTGTCAAGAAACTCACTACAGGAGATCGGTTGCAACTAAAGAGAAAACTTCCATGCTTCCTTAAACTTTAGACGCCGAATGGCTCAAAGGGCTGATCCAGCACTTTAAACCTCAGTAGCTCAGCTCCTAATTAGTAGAGGGATGATTTAGGTGTCAATCTCTTCAGGAAGAATCAAGCTTTACAACGATGTGCATTTCATCCATGTCAGGGGGCCTGCGGCGAAGGGGCGGGGGCCAAGTTGGATGTTTTTAGTTCCTCCTCCTCCCTCAGCATATACCCCCCAAAGAAGCTACACGCATAGAATTTAGTATCAATAGAGGTAAATGAATATACTAACTAGTGATACCTAGTATGTGACCATTGGGCTTGCGAGGGGTGAATGGGGGGGGGGGGTATGGAAATTACCTTTTTCAGTGTATATTTTCTTATAACAGAAAACCATATATTTGAATTTTGTGGGACTGTGGAAACACTGTTATTTTCTCAACGCCGAAAAAATATTGTCACATGTACGCCCAAACATTGGGAACAATCATATTAAAAATTGAGGGGCGTAGGTGCAATAGCAAGGGAGAAAAAAATCGTAACGTCGTTCATACGAGAATCACCCTGTATATTTTTCGATGGACTGTCGTCTACCCTGACGTTGGCAACCCTAGCGACGCCCCTAATTATCACAGAGACATGAACGGTACCTTGTTGGAAAGCATATGGGACACAGATTCCAACGAGGTAACTTTTGTGCCCCCCTTGCCTAACCCGTAAAAGAAGAAGAAGATTTAAAAAACTGGAAAGAATATATGTTTTACATTTCAAGGATGATGTTCCGATTTTTTTCTCCTTTGCTATGGCACCTACGCCTTTAATTTTTTTTATATTATTGTTCCCAATGTCTGGCGTATATGTGAGATTTTTTCCTTGCCTACGATAAATAACAGTGTTGCCATAGTCTCACAAATTTCAAAACTATATTTTTTTTCAATTTTTAAAATTTTTCTTCTTTTACTAGGGGGGCACAAAAGTTATCCCGTTGGAATCTGTTTCCCATAAGTTTTCCAACGGTATCGATCATATCTCTGTGAGAATTAGAGGCGTCGCTAGGGCTGCCAACGTCAGGGTAGACGACAATCCATCGAAAAATATACAGGGTGATTCTCGTAGGTACGAGATTATTATTTTCTCCTTTGCTATTGAATGTAAGCCCTTTATTTTTTATATGATTGTTCCCAATGTCTGGCGTATATGTGAGATTTTCTTCTTCTTGCGTATGACAAATGACAGTGTTGCCATAGTCCCACAAATTAAAAAAAATATTGAGAAACAGCCAAGGTGGTAGAGTTATCTAAGAAGATACAAGAAAGAAGACTGCTGTGGTATGGACTAAGTAGTCGGAAGAGTGATGGTAATGGAAGTAGAGGGAGACCAAGGAGGAATTGGTTGGATAGGGTTAAGAATGATCTCTGGGAGAAAGGTCTGTCAGGGGAAGGATTTCAGGATAAGAGCTTTGTGGAGGAGACTTATCAGAAACATCGACCCAACGTAATACGGAGAAAAAGGAAGAATGAGTCACCTCAGGAAAATCATCAATAGAGTGACATATGTTAGGGTTTTTCTGAAATACGTTAAGAATAAAGGACGGTGCAAACTGCTTGCCGGTATCTCTACCGGGGTTCGATTCCCGACCAGGAAAGGATAAAATATTCAAATACCTTTATTTCTTTTTTGTTATAATTATAAATATTTGCTCCGTTTTCCTTTATTTTGAATTTATTAACATTCCCTAATTTACAAAATTTAATGCAGTTCATGGAAACAAAGAATAAGTCATGTTCGATTTTATCGTTACATTTTATTTTCAACATTTTGAGCAGAAATCGGAAAAGGGTTCGAAAAGTCAGGTTAATTTTTTCATTAGACGAGATGCAAGCATCAAAGATGACGTTTACCATAAAAGAAAAACTTATTGAAGTCCTTGACATCGAGCGATCAAGGTTAAGTATTGATCATATTTTCCTAATACTCTCGAAGCCACTCCAGTCGCCGCAGTAAGGATCCCGGGCGCATGACAGCTCGTAGCGTTGTTACATAACACACGTGCAGTTTAAACACAACTTCCAAATCACCGTTTGCAAGGTCGTCCCGGTGGCCTAGAAATTAAGGGCTCATTTTCATGAAAGCTTGCTTTGTTTGCGATTTGGGTGAATAGCCAATCGAAGAACGTGGTATTTCGTTGTGTAGTTTTATTACGTGGCGTAACACGTGCTTCAATTGGTTATTCACCATAATCGCAAGCTTTCATAAAATGAGTCCTAACGCCTCTGCTACATGAGTGAAAGAACTCTGGTTCGGATCCCGACGGGAGCAAGACTTGTTTTGTTTTCTTCTTTCAAAATACATTTATATATTATGTTAATATTTATTAAAAGTTGCTTCCTTGCATTTTTCGTAGATTATCTTGGGGTTATAGGAGGTTAGGTAAGGAGAGGGTCGGTTATGTATCTATACTTTCGTTTCTTCCTTTTGAAATACATTTCTCTCTGTTCACATTTATTATTAATGACTGTTTTCTTGCATTTTTTTTTTAGCGAATATGGGTTAGGTAAGGTAGCTTCGATTATGAATCTTTAAATTTTGCGTTTCCAAATTCTGAGATTCTTACTGCGGCGACAGCAATGTGCCCCAAGGGCGTCCGGCTACACGCCGATCATGATAGTAAATAGGTCGTAAGGAAACGTTTAAAATCGCGGCGTCCTATCGGGGATAATTAAAAGAGCATAACCGAACCTGACCTTCCTAACCTCCACTAATGGTTCCCAACACATTTATTATAATAGACATGATAATATAATGTTTTTGACAGGAAACGTGAAGAAAAAAAAAAGTTGAATTTAGCATATTACAATTCCGACCGTATTTACTATTATGATCCCACACTCGTCCGGCTCGAGACGTATATAGTTGGCAACACTGCAATCCACCGCGTTTATTGAGTATCAATCAGTGCTACCAGATTGCACATGTATGATGTATGTTCAATACAATTGAACTGAATACAATAAATGCATAGTGAATGGTGGTTCATGTATGTAAATATAGAAAGCAAGCCATCGTATAATGTGTGAAATAATAGTTGTGCTCAAGGAATAAATAGTTCCAGCATTTTCGTATTCTGGATTCAGCCTTGAGGGCGTACTGAAAATTGTGTCTGTGCTATGCAATATGTACAAAATTATTTCATGCACGTAATCTCGGCGGTAGTAGGATGAAGTTGTAAGCTTTCTGAAATTTGGTTTTGTCAAGAATAAGATAGAAGACAATACTAACTTGTCTAACTTCGAGTTGAAGAGCGGGAGGTCAGCCTGTAAATAGGAACCACTCATTTCAGGTATCGTATATTAACTGTGTAGCGTTGTATTAGAATAGTCCGTGCACTCAATGCATAACGGTACTGGTAACTTCTCACGTGGGAAGACGGATATACTTCATTTTCTGTATAGGGTGACTGTACCAATGGTTGATCAAAACGGAAAATTTCAAGTGTAAAGAAGTTTATATAATAAGAAAATAGTTATATTTCCACGGAGCGAATACAGTGCAGAATAAGGAGTAATAGGTGTTTTCTTTTCCGGCGGCCATGTGCAGAAGTGATCTCATGGTATTACTTCCGCACTTGGCAGTTGTAAAGAAGTTACTCTGGCTGTTTGTAAAAGTTAGGTTAGTTTTTGTTAGAAATAGTTCAACAAAGTTACTAATTATATGAGATGCTATTTAATTCCGTTGACGCGCCTGTTCAGCTTAAAGCTGTTAAAGCAATGACATAGGGTGGACAAGTTATCCACACCCTTGTCCTTCTTCTACAACGATACTGGAGTGATGGTTCATCTGAGCTCAGCGACTAATAATAATCTCTGATCAACAACAACAGTTTGGTTCAGGATTTTTCTTTCAATTTTGGAACCCCAGAATGAGCATGCAAACACACACACACAAAATATGCCGAGAAAGCGAAGTTAAGATAAAATGAATTGTATGGGCGGTAACAGCACTGTGGCTTACGCCCTTCCCGACCGAGAAAGCGAAGGTGGGTTAGAAATTCAGGTTCGATTATTGTTTCTTCTCGTCAAGCAACGATGAAAGTAAAGGCTAGTAAAAGTTGTATTCATCGGTTTTCTTATTGTGTCGGTAGGTATACTTAGAGAGGGAGAGTGATCTGCTAGTGTCATATTTTGACGCCACGCTATCTCACTTCACATCAGTACTTTCATTAAACTTTTTAATTACCTCGTCCAATCCAGTATCATTATTACAGAGAGCTCAATGCTAGGGGCCTTACTTGCCTGCAGATACGCGTTTCGCGGATGGCATTTAGTATCTCTCCCAATTCCATCGACAACTCCGGAGCCGGTACTGTGACTTGTAGTGAGCCGTTGTAAATGATTACCGGGAATCAAAGTTAACAGTTCCGACAACACTGATGAATCACCCGGAACATCGAAACCACTAATGAATTCAATGATCCGCAATTCATCATTCAGTGTATTCATAACTATTGACTACAAGTAATCGTTTACAACGGCTCAGTATAAGTCACAGTACCGACTGCGAAAACATCGTGGCACTTTTCTACCAAAACACACCACACCCAACCCCGGGGGAAAAAAACTCGCACATGTTTACAGAACAATCATAATCACTCGATGCACTTTGTCTGGTGAGACCCCCCCCCCAAAAAAAAATACACTACTACCCACTCAAGTCCGGAAAAAATAAAAATAAAAAAAACTCGCACAAATGTGAAGAACAATCATCATTATTATTCGGTGCACTTTGCTGAGTGGACCCCGCACTCCCCAAAATTCATTTAAAAAATATTCCAGGAGAGAAAACCGAACCAAAACACGCAAAAGAATACGTAATTTAATTACAATAGAATCACTTTGCAGGGGGACTCCCCCCACGGAAATATATTCTAATAAAAATACTTACCAATATAAAAAAAAAAAAAAAGAAATTCCACCACACACAAAAACAGAAAGAAGTTAAAATATGGGAAATTAACCAGAATAAACATGCTTAATATCCTCAACCAATTGATCAAATGCATCCACTTTCCTCCTTTTCACATCACGGCGCCACAAGAATTCACACAAATGATCAGCTAGAAAATCCTTACGCTTCTCAGAAGAAATAGAACGTCTCAAAACCCACCACTGAGATTCAATCTGATTCGTACACGCCCCAGTTTCAGGGCCAACAAAATAATAAGTATGATTTAACGGTCAAATGTTCCCGAAAACCAACTTCAGTCAATCTATTATAGCCCTTCTAATAGTCAGTAACAAGACAAGATTCAGGGCGAACATGCTTCCAAATAATACTACACAATGCTGGAAAACTCCGCTTGTTATCGGGACAAATTTCCAAACGTAATTCATTCGTGTCTACATCTATCACCCCAAAAATCCAACTCCCCTCCACAACTCTTTCACGTTGGTACTTTCGCCGACCAATTTTAACTTCATCGATTTGCACACAGTGTCCCACTCCACCAATAAGACCACCATATTCACAATAACGCCGGTCAAGTGGAACCATACAAACCTCGCGGCAGTACTGATACCAATCGACAGTCATAGCAGAGCTAAAACAATTATCATGATAAGAACATTCGATCATAGCGTGTTCATAATTCCGATTACGGGCAAAAGCATAAATCGCAGTAATGGCTTTATCAATCCCAATCTTACAATTCTCGAACCAAGTATTCTTCGACAAAGAAGTCTCAACAGGCTTTCCATCAACATGATCTTTCACATTACGACAACGAAACCTACCAAACCCATGACCACGTTCACCAATTTCTAAATTCTTATTCCGAGAACATTTAGTGCACAATTTCGAAATGGGTAAAAGTTCATGATGCTGACACCACCTCAAAGCTGTCTCAAAATCACTTAACACATCGCTTTGTAACAGGCACAAATTCAAAAAAATCCTTCACGTCGCAAAAAAAAAAAAAAAAAAAAAGGCAAATGAATCCTGAACACCTTTAATGCCCAAACTACAATAACACACACACACGTCAAACGACTTCAAAATCTCAAACACCAGTGGGCGTTAATCAACCACATGACACACTATCCAATACTATTAAAAATCATCAATGAGTACATCACAGTTACAAATAAACGAACCGTAATCACTACCAAGTGATTTGGGGAAGCGAACCGTAATCACTATTAAGTGATTTGGCGAAGCGAACCGTAATCACTACCAAGTGATTTGGCGAAGCGAACCGTAATCACTACCAAGTGATTTGGAGAAGAAACTAAAGAATACCCCGTTTCGCTTTCCATTTTATCCCTCCGCAATGTAAATAGTTCCCGTTTCGCTGCAATTTTTTTTTCGTGCGTATTTCTCTACCAAAATGTACAGATGAGGATTTTTGAAGATTTCATCTTTTCTCATCATTTGCAGTAGGTATTGTCTCTGGTATTTCCTGGGAGCCACATTCGGAAGTGAACACGTATACATCCTTGTACTGCTATCACATGGTGTTCACGATCGGATATCGTGCATTTTTCACATAAATTGAACTGCAGATGGAATTCACATCTTGTGAAGACGCATTTGAAGGAATAACGAGCACCGGTCGTACGGAATACTGTGCCAGGTAAGGAGGGCGGGGGGAGGGGTGTACGCATCCACCGTCCGCCCTTTCTGGTTGAGGTATTCGCCGGTTTCCCTCGGTTGCATCAAGGTCATTCCGTGTGAAATCAAACCCACTTTCTAACAAAATTCTACCTCACCGTCTCGGATTTGTATGGGGGTTTATTATTTGTACTTGTGGAGTATGTCAAAAAGCCTTTTTTTTTTTTTTTTTTTCAGATATTTTTACGCAGTGGTTTCCGTTCTGTTACCGTTCAAAATTCACAATAACAAAAGAAAAGGTAAAAATTTGGATATTTTTAATTTATAAGATTTCTTATTACGCATCAATATTTGATGCTAGAGTGCGCATTTTAAAACTTTTTTAACGAACTTTCGTTTGATATGACACTTGATCGGGGCTGCACAAAGTTTGTTTCCCAAAATTTTCACAAATTTGTTATATATGTTTGTCATATTTCCGTACAGCTTCCATGAAAATTGTAAATTGGAATGCTAATGGGATCGCGAGATAAAAATAATTTTTTTGTTCTAAATGAGTTGTCATGGGTTTGTAATAAGAAAATCTGTAAATTAAAAACACTCAACATTTGACATTTTTTGTGGTTTTGGAATAATAATAAAAGGAAACCGTTGCGTAAAAAAAATCTGAAAATAAAAGGAATTTTTGACATACTCCAAGTAATAAACCAAAAATCATAGGAAAAGTAGAAACGGTGTGTTGAATTAACGTGGAATAGCCCACTAATTAAATGCTGGGATAGTGCCTGGAATAAGGTCAGAGTCAGTTCCTTCCCAGATCCTTTCTTTTGTTAGTGATGTCCCTTCAGTGTAAATGGTCTTTGAGGTATTATTAGGACAGGTTATCCAGTGGTCCTAGATAACCGAAAAAGTAATGGAAAAAGCAGGAACTTTTTTATAAATCAGAGAAAAGTCAGTGAATTATAGGATTTCTCCGTGTTCTGTCCGTTAGGGGGTGCTTGGAGGAGTTTGTGTTCAAGCTACTGTCTCGGTCATCCCTTACTGTTAACCCAGCGTTTCTCAACCTTTTTCATGTCGCGACCCTCTTTTACTATGTCTTCTGGCCGGCGACCCCCAAAAGTAGTATTCTTGTTTTTTGAAAACTGTTTCGTTTAACTTTGTGTGTGTTGAAGCCTTCAGGAGACTATTTAATATACACATACCGAGCAGCCGTAGCTCAGTGGTAGAGCGTTGGCGTACCGTTTGGGAGGTCGTGGGTTCGATCCCACCGCCCGACAATCCTGACTGAGGTTTTTCCAGGATTTATGCTGTCACACCAGGCAGATGCCGGGATGGCACCACCCCTATCCTGGCCTGAGCCATATATGCCTAAACTCTATAATTCAAATTCATACACACCTCGCGACCCTCTTGCACACAACCCACGTTGAGAAACCCTGTGTTAATTTAACCAAAGCTATTTCATATTTTGACTCTGCTGTTGCTTATAGAAGGTAAAAATAAGCTTATTTTTGTATCTTTTTCGTGGAAAACGAGGTCAAGTCAGGTTTTTTTTTTTTTTTTTTTTTTAAGCGTTCGTTGGACACCGTGTAAGAGCGAGCTTGTTAGATAAGTTAATAAATAATGTTCTGTACGGCAATAAGGATATACACTCATTGAATTGTGAGCATGAGAATCTACCAAAATCTAGTCCCTATAAACCCAAAAACAAACCGACCAGATTTACTCTTTCCACCTCGAAGCCTCCCTTTCTTGGTCATCATATTGTTCGTCTTATCTAGTTGTTTTGATGTCCTGTCCCATTTGCTGAAAATTAATCGATAGTGTTCTGAATGCATGTCATTAAGGTTAATGTAAAGCAACGATCTCCACCAAAAGATGGCAGCACTACCTCCGTCTAATGTGTTTTTATCATTGCCCGAAATTTCAATGCTGCTCCTACAAATTCAATTCTAGAGAGTTCAAACTTTCAGGGAAGAAAGTTCATAACCAATTCAAGAGTTTCGATCAATGCCAATTTTTTATTTTCGTTTTTGTTCATTGTTGAAATCGCTTGGTTGTAGTTGTGATTATCAGAACCTAAGCTCTTTCAACAATGAACAAAAATAAATAAAAGATCTACATTGATCGAACTCTTGAGTTTGTAGGAGCAGCATTGAAATTTCGTGCAAAGATTAAAGTACATTAAACGGAGGTAGTGCTGCCATCTTTTGTTGGAGATCGTTGCTTTACGATAACCTTATCTGTTATTATCGAGAGGTTTACGTGTATGTTTCTAAACATGGACTGATATAGTACGTAGAACAAAGAGCCTTCCCATCTGTCGTTCTTTTATACCAGCGTGCATACCAATAATGGTGGTAGGGAGTAGCGACTGATCGCAACATATTTTGTTCTGAAAGGAGCATAACTTTATTCATTTATCCATATGAGTTAGTCTAATTTATATATCTGTAAACGATCGCGTATAATTAAGATGAAATTAATTGTATGGGCGGTAACAGCACTATGGCTTACGCCCGTCACGAAATTGCATGTATTAATTCATTCACATACTTGAATTTAATTCAATTATCTTGTATATCAAAAGACTATGACGTAAATGTTCAAAGTGTTTGGTGTACTTAAAGTACGACGGTCAGTTAAGTGGGATTGCTATGTCTCTTGTATCATTATTCTATATGAATCAATGATTGCAAAAAGGATTCAAGTCCATGAAACCTAATTTCAAGAAAACTAAAAAAAAAAATGGTTTTGCATTTTCTAGGTTATATTAACAACATTGTTATGATTGCTTTAAGAATTTGAATTGTATTTATGGCCCTAAGGCTCAGGCCGGGATAAGGGAGGAAAATGCATTCGGCCAGGGCCTATTTTGAAGGTGCCATCCCGGCATTTGCCTCGTGTGACCAAGGAAAAACCTTGGGGAAAACTCAGTCAGGATAGGCGGCTGCTGGGATCGAACCCATGACCTTCCGAATTCTATGCCAATGTTCTACCACTGTATTGCTTTAAGAGTGTATATAAATGCTCACTGATTAAATTGCAATAGAAAAGATTTTGACGTGGTTTTTGTGTAGTATTGACGTTTAAAAATGTTGGATTTGGATCCTTTCTGCAATCAACAGACCTGGATAGTTATTAACTACTTAGTTAAGTAAGATTACATCAAACATGTAAGAAAAGATGTATTCAAGTAGGGGCCTATGTTCTGTAGAAATAATAATCACTTTCGACCCTAACACGCTGAGTAGTATTTTCTTTAACTTTAAAATTGATACAATGGTCATTATTCAGTATTTCCACTCAATTAATAAACGTAGAAAGGGAATAACGGCCGTAGCTCAGTGGTAAAGTGTTGCCTTCGAATTCTGTATGCCGTGGGTTGAATCCCAGCGCTCGGACATCCTAACTTAGGTTTTTCCTCAGTCACATCAGGCAAATGCCGGGATGGTTCGTACCTTCTAATTAGGCTCTTGCCATCTTTCCGCTACCCTATCCCGGCTTGAGTCCTAAAGGCCATAAAATAAAGTGAATAATTGAAAGAAATAAGTGCTTTTATTTATCATGTTTAATGAGCTCTAGATCCATGTCTTACCTAAGTTGGTTTTATTTTGAATTTCAGTTTAGTTAAGGTCTTTAGGCATCTCAGGCCAGAATGGGGGAAATGGTGCTGAAAGGTAGTCGGCCAGGGCGTAGTTAGTATGTACCATCTCGGCATTTGCCTTGTGTGACAGGTAAAACCTCAGTTAGGATAGACGGCCGCTGGGATCGTTCCCAGGACCTTTCGATTGCTCAGTTAACGCTGTACCAACGGAGATACTCCCGCTATAAGTTGGATTCTTATTGGCGAACACACATTTAGAAGAAGGAAATAAGAAAACTAGCAGGCACCGTTGTAGGTTTTATTCAGTTAAATTCGTGATGGATCTGCGCATCCTTCTTAGTGACAATAACTTATATCAATAATCCAAAAGTCTTTGAGGAATTGGGTGGGAAATCGAGTTGGGAACACCTGGAATGGGATTTGCATATCAATTTTGTGGTCATGTTGATCGTTGAGACGCCAGTTCTGTCGTCGTTTCCTCTACGTAACTTCGAAACATACTACTGGCGACCATTAAGACAGGCGGTTTCCATGGTTTTCCGTCAGTTCGAATAGTCAAGTTTCTAAGGCTCTAGTCGCTGACTTCCTCAACCTTATCTTCAGAAGAGTTCTTTCCGAGATACATTCATCACTTGTGACGCGCTTAGGCCATAGCTGCCAGTCGAACCCATTGGTATAAGTGGGAACCTTTCTCAGAAGTGATGATGTGTTTTTAGAATATTTAGGCCATTGCTGCTTTACGTCATAGTTTTAATACTCAGTCTGTAATATCTAGCTATTTTCTTTCTAAAGACAAACGAGTACTTTGAGTCTAAAATAATTTCTCCGTATTGTTTCAGGTTTGCTCATCTACGATGGACGACAGCCAGAAGTTTTGCCTTCGTTGGAGTAGCTATCAACAGCAGTTAAGTCAGGCCTTGTGGAATTTGCTTCATCATGAATTACTAGTGGACGTCACTCTCGCATGCGATGGCCGGTCCATTCGAGCGCACAGAGCGGT
>JAGDQP010017232.1:826-18177 GCA_022664845.1 Lepisma saccharinum | reverse complement strand
TGGCGGACCTCGGATCTGTAGCGGATGGACACACGGGTCCTAACCCCGGAAACTGACAATCCTAGCTGAGGTTTTCCACAGTTTCACTAGGCGAATATCAGAATGGTATATTGCCTCTGCCTTCTTCATTCTCGCCCGTCCTGAACCAAAGATGCCTAAATAACTAATTTGATGTTTTATGAAACTCACAAGTTTATTGCCGCAGTAACAAGCGTTCGCCATTTCATTCTGTTCTGTACAAGTTCAAGCCAGTTTTCAGTTCCTACCTCTCAAAGATCCCTTCTATTATTGGGCTCCTAACAACGATGGAATGCAATTTTCACTTTCCTCCATTTGAACTAAATGCCGTATCCTTCTTAGGCGTCGTGATTTCAGCATTCTTACAACCTCGGGTGGATCATACAGTCTGTGGAATCCTTCATTGTGAAGTCTTCTGCTTTCTCCGTCATGGCGTCCCGTTTCTACGTGTATATCTTCCTCAAAACGGTATTTTCCAAACTCGAAATTTATGTTCATCTTCTATGGTCGTACTCCATCTTCCGCAGCGTTAAATTATTATCGGGAAAATAGCCATTCTTTAGTTTCAACTTTCTGTATGTTAATCTCCAGATTAGGAGCTTCTGGACAATAAAAAAACGGGCGTTGCCTAATTCCAAGCAACTTCTGATTTCTTCCATGACCTTGTTTTTGCATGTTACATTTGCTCTGACCGGTATTCAAATTTGTTTATTTGCTCTATGATCTTATTCTTAATAGTCGTGTTCCGATTTCTTTCATCTTCTGTGTTTCGGATTATTATTATGTAAGGACTCAGTAACACCAGGCAAATGCCGGGATGTCACCCTGAACATAGACCCTTGCCGACACCTTCCCGAATCCTTTCCCCTCCCCTATTTTGTTTTCTCTACGTTCACCTGTCGACATATCGCAAGCTTCTACTAGTACATCGGTATTACTTTGTAGTGCATCTGTATCGTCCCCTGTTAAATCAACATCATTCACATATATAAACAGAAGGTTCAAGCTATTCAATGTTGGTTCCTTTTTGTCCTCTTTTATTTTTTGAATTGCGTATTCTAGTGCAAGTTTAGATTTTCGCCTTGAGACAAATCTTAAAGAAGAAATGGGAATACAATGGGACTGTTCACCAGCTATTCATTGATTTTAAGAAAGCATATGATTCTATCAAAAGGGAAAAGTTATACAGTATCCTGATACGATTTGGAATTCCGAAAAAACTGGTTCAACTAGTGAAGATGTGTCTCAGCGACCCCATAAGCAGAGTACGGATAGGTAATAATATGTCAGATAATTTCAAGATTCGCAACAGATTGAAACAAGGCGATGCCTTGTTCTCACTACTGTTTAACTTTGCGTTAGAATATGCGATTTTAAAAATTAAAGGGGACTATAATTGAATGGTTTGAATCAACTGTTCGTATACGCGGATGATGTAGATTTAATAGGGGACGATATAGATGCACTACAAAGCAACACCGATGCCTTAGTAGAAGCGTGTGATGAGATTGGTCTACAGGTAAACATAGATAAAACAAAATACATGATAACAAGCCGAAACACAGGGAATGAAGGAAATAAAAACATAAGAATGAAGGATGAGGTCATAGAGAAAGTAAATTTAAATACTTGGGAGTATACGTAACAAGCAAAAATGAGGTCGCGATTAATATCAAGGAAATTGAAATTGAAAATATACAGAACGGTTATTCTGCCGGTAATACTGCAGATGAACATAAATTGAAAATAAGGTTTTGAGAAAGATATATGGGCCGAAACGGGACGAGATGACTGGAGAGTGGAGGAGAATGCATAATGAAGAACTCCACGGACTGTACGATTCACCAGATGTTGTAAAAATAATTAAATCGCGACGACTAAGGTGGGCAGGCCATGTAGCTCGTATGGGAGAAAAACGATTATATTCCATCTTGGTGGGAAAGAGACCGTTGGGAGGACAATATTAGAAGGGATCTTCGAGAAATAGGTGTTTGTGATGAAAACTGACTTGATCTTGCCCAGGATAGATCCCGATGGCGAACGTTTGTTACTACGGCGATGAACTTGCGAGTTGCGTAAGCCATAGAGTAAGTAAGTAAGTATGCAAGTTGAATGCAATGATGACAAGGCGTCACCTAGTTTCCATCCGCTATGACTCTCGAAACAATCTCATATATTATTATTATCTATACATATTCTGCTTATGGGGTCGCTAAAATTCATCTCTTGAACTGAGCAGATTTTGTCGGAATTCCGAATCGTACCAGGATATTGTATAGTTTCCCCCCCCTTTTGATAGAATCATATGCTTCCTTTAAGTCAGTAAACAACTGGTGAACTGTCCCGTTTCTTCACTGATATTTGTCTATAGGCGAAAATCTGGTTAAACGTATATCTGTTGTTTTCTAACTCAGCATTAGTGATTCCGTAAAGTTTTCAAATAAGTTCTGTTCAAAATGAGGTGTACAGGTTTGGTATGGGCACGAAAACGAAGTATTTTTTTTTCCTACGAAATTTCTGAAGTTCTCTTCTATATTGACGCGACTAAGATGTCATCGGAGACACCTCACATACAAGCACTTTTTGAATATTATTAAGGTGCAAAAAAAAGATCATCCTACTCAGCATGCTTCCACCGAGCCGCCGTAGCTCAGTGGTAGAGCGTTGGCGTTGCTTTCGGGAGGTCGTGGGTTCTATCCCAGCGGTCGACCATCCTGACTGATGTTTTTTCCTCTAACACCGGGCAAATGCCGGAATGGCACCTTGAACATAGGCTCTTGCCGACACCTTCCTGAATCCTTTCCCCTCCCCTATCCCGGCCTGAGCCTTATATAAAATTCAAATTCAGCATGCTTTCAGCCTTAACTGCGTTTGAAGATTTCATGATATCAGAAATATTGACATGTGTGCATGGAGCTAGTTGTCAATACGACAAGTGAACACAGCCTGCGTTGTCTACTAGTTACCGTCTGGGCTTCCGATTGGCACTCGTAAGCTGGTTGAGGTCTTAACTTGGCCATTCTGACTTAAGTTTTCGTCAGTTTTAGCAACCAAATGCTGAAATGGTATAAAGATAAGCCCTGGCCGCTACTATCCCCATCCTTTTATCCTGAAAAATGGTTGTCCAGGGATATTTCTCAAACTTGACCGTCTTAAGTGAAAGGTGCCTGCCTACACAGGCCATAAAGTGGAAATTATGGAAAATAAAATAAAAGACCGGAGCAGATAAATTCAAAGTTGATATTTTTTTAAAACTAGAAGAATTTTGTCGTGTGCTAAACCATTACAAATTGTCAGTATTGTTGAGAAAAGATATAAATGTGAAGCTTAATCTCGATCTGTCTCGGCAAGATGGATTCTTTAAATAGAGAGAGAAAGCTAACCTGTCTGTATCAGAGTCACAAGGTGAAAATTCACGGTAGAAATCAAGTTTGCTGGTCTCAAATCTGAAATCTGTTTCTCTCTGTCTGCTTTCATTGAGATCAAGACTTTAATTCTTACAAAACAGAAACTCAAGCCAATAAAAGTGATCTGCCAACTTTATAGACAAAATCATAGTTTCCCCCACCCTTGTAGACCATGACTAGGGGCACGAGTTTTTCGCATGGAGCGATAAACTTCGGAAGTGCGTCTTTTTCATTATCTTTGGCATTTTCGGACGTTTTGTGTGTCATTTGAGTGGTTTTAATTAAGCGAAACTGTTCATGTTGAGCGAAAGTTAAAGAGCGAAATAAAACGATTTTCTTCAGTAATGTGTTTTTTCATTTTATTTTGCATTATTTCAGCTTGAAAATTAATTAGAAAGAATCACGTGATCTCGTTTTCGTGGAATCATAGTTTTACTCGGTCAGGTCGCGTGATTCAAGCCCGCCAGATTTCAGAAGATACAGATAAGCTTTTTTTTTATGGTCTGCGAATTTTCGTAGTGTTTACAGACGTATTGTAATAGTGCTAGCAAGAAAGGAAGGTTTTACTTCGCTGAGATCAAATCATGGTGAAACCAGAAGTAAATATGCAAGCTAGAGCGAAAAGAATTTGAAAACGATGTTTTTTTGTTTTTTTTGTTTCTGAACCCAACATCTTGATGTGTCGTTTTTGTATAAACTGCAAACTACTAAATTTGACTGTAATTTAAGTAACAAATATTCTGATTTGGATATTCTATGGGTGACAAACAAATTTGTGTATGGATAATGTACAGTTGCCCAAATTGTTGTTTAAAAACAGTTTTCAATAATAACAGTGTATATTGTGTGTGTGTATGTTTGTTTTTCTAGGTAATTTTGCTTATTTTTAATTTTGTTAACAATTAATATGTATGCAATAATATATATAAGAATGCTGTTGTGAAAAAAAAAAAAAAAAAAAAATCTATAAAACGCTAAAATTTATTTTGAAATTCATAGTGCTGTAATCTCGTGCCCCTAACCATGAGGAGTCGAACGGTGTATGGCTCATCTCTGAGTTGTACTGGAATTTAAAGGGGCGAGGAGAAGGAATAAAGCGTATTATTTCCCTAAAACAGAAGAGAGAGAAAACAGAGTTGGCCAAACTAATATTGATAAATAATCTTATAAGGTTATAAAATAAGCTCGAACAGTACAGAAAGGAATATCACGGGATTATTTACGAAAGTACAACCAGTAAAATCCGTATGCTGGCCCGGTGGATTCATTTTGGCATATGTTGTTGGAGACCATACTTCAAGGTGATTACGCCCCAAAACGTAACAACGCATTAAGTACATAGAAACCCTGTATACTCCAATTGGAAAATATATAGTAGTTGCTCATATTTTTACAAGTAGAAAATAATTTTTAAACATTGTATTGTTTACATAATGACAGTGCTCGAAGTAGGTTAGGAAAGGTAAGGGAACGCTTGCATGTAGTGGCGGCGATTGACTATTGAAAGTAAAAGCAATGAGCCCCCAATAATAAAAAGGTAAGGGGAACGCTAAATCTAAAATAAAAAAGTAAGGGAACGGTGTGCCCCGCCACTTCGAGCACTGATCTTGGATCCATCTGATGATATTTTTCGCTGCTGGAATGGATTAGTAACTCAGGGTTGTTTTCAGGTTGTTTACTTAAAAAGTTGCACACGACATATTAAAGTTTGTTTTTACCACTAACATAGCCTGAATAGACTGAACTTTCATTTGTGACTTTTCCTCCGCATATACATATGTAGTTTATGAGAGAAAATAATCTTTTCATTGAGGTATTGCTGCCTGGGAGAGACAACACTAGTTCAATAACCATGGGACGTGCTTTTCTCTTTGGGACTGGGTTTTGCTGGAAAAATATTAACTGTGGGTTCAGTCATAATTATTATTATTTTACATTTTGTACAAACCGGGGACGGAAGTATTATTTGCGGGACGAATGATACTTGATAAGTAGGGCAACGTTTCTGTCTATTACGACATTTACAGTTCACTATCACGTCTATTTGTTTACATTCCACCATCCAAGATGACGTCATATACCCACTTCCTGCCATGTGCAACGTTGTGCCCAATCTGCTCCCGCCCACACTTCTACTTACACTTTCTCTGGAAGTGAGTTTTAGCTTTTAATCATTTGAGGAAGTCCAGTGAAGTGTACAAAATATTGTGGATGTTTTCTTTTGTGTGTGTCGTCAGTGTTTTTTTTGTGTGTGTGTGTGTTTGGGGACTAAAATTTAAGCATCTTGTCAGAGACCCTAGATATGCAGTCAGGAAACCCTGAAAAAGTCAAGCAAAAACAAAAATAGAAAATACCTGGTAACCCTGTATTTCTTTAGTTTTGGCGGATGTCTGCTGTTTGAACTGAGGTCCATAAAATCGGTGTTTCTGAATTATTCACAAATACTAAAAGTGACTTGTTTGAAAATGTATTTAATATAGATTATTTTTTTCAGGTAGATGAATCTAAGAATGAAAGAAGTCCGGAATCAGAACCTTTTAAGAATATCAAGACAGATGATGTTCTTTCATCAGACTCGATTACTGCCTCCGAACGAGATCAGAAGTTAATGGTAAGTTCATACAACGTAATATGGTTCTTGTCAGAGGGTATCGAGCAGCCGTGGCTCAGTGGTAGAGCGTTGGCTTAGTTTTCGGAGTTCTTGGGATCGATCCCAGCGGCCGACCATCCTGGCTGAGGTTTTTTCTCAGTCATACCAGGCAAACGCTGGGATGGTACCTACAAAATAGGCCCTGACGATCTACCTTCCAACATCCTCTCCCCAATCCTGTCCCGGCCTAAGCCTCAGATATCTAAAGGCCCTCAAATACGTTCCAAAATTCGCAGGGGAGTTAAATGGAGTGTACCTGTCAAATATTTTAAACAATAGTGGGTACGTATTTCAGGGTATAAATAGTATGAAACTTCCTCCACCCCCAAGAAAATGGTCCGACACCTGTAAAATATTGTATATCTAAGACGAATCTTAAAATTGCACCCATGGTTCTTGTAGTAGGTTAACAGGTATTTTTTACAAGTATTACTGAGGTTTGGTTTTACTTATTCCGACAGAAGAAATAGTTGTGCATTGTTGGTCGATTTCATTACTCTACTGGTATGCTAATTTTCAGTTTCTATTTAGAAGGAAGTATTCCCGATAGATTTATTTCATGAAGCAGACGCATATCAGAAATGACGTTCGTGCTTGGATACTTGTGGGGGCAGGAATAGAGAAGGTAGTGACCAGGGTCTGTATCTACGTACGACTCCGGCATTCGCATGGTGAAACAAGAAAATCCTCAGTCAGTATGGCCGGCATTAAGACTCGAACCTGCTTGCCTCAGAGTCTATAACCATTGGTTCACGGGGGCTTTGTAATTGTCTTTTCAGTTTTTTTAAATCTCTTATTCTGCCTGCTTAACATTTGTTTCTTTTGCACGCTTCATAGGCAATCCAGGTTTTGATTGTAGTTATTCCGGTAATTAATGATTAAAAGATAGTAGAGTTAGTTTCAAGTTACAGTGATAAATTATAGTAATGGAGTAATGGATAATGGAAACTGTAAGAACAGAGTCACTGAATTAGTAAACTTATGATACACATGCGATAGTGTCGTCGATCTAATACTGTGAGAAGCGAAGATTATTATTATTAACTTGAAGTCTGTTGTGAGTGCAATACAGTTTAAAATATTCGTCACGTCCTTTTACGTTGTGCTGGATATGATTGATCATCTCAGACAACGTTATCACATCCGCAATGACATGGCATCAGTCCGTTGGGATAATCCTAATGTTGTAGACAGAGTCTTCATGTACCTGCGAGAGACAGTATTTTGATGTTTATTTCCGCTATCTGTTAAGTGATTTATACTCTTATTATTTTATATATTGTGAAAGTCGCTTTACTGCCTTCTATTTTTATTTTAACCTTGTAATATCAAGGGCCATTTGCTCCCTTGATTTTTAAATCTTCTACTTCTGGCTTTTTTACAGCAGGAAGATTTTACGCAATTTACTTGGGGACTGTCTATCTTCTCTTTTTATTTTATTTTCTAGTTTTAAGTTCCTTGATAGCAAAGTTACAGAAAAAGGGATCTTATAATACCACTCAGTCCGTCCGTCCGTCCGTGTTCAAAAATTAAATCTCAGGAACCACAAAGTGCTTGGGTTGTTGGAAAGGTATGGCTAGACTAGCTCAGAGGTGCCGAAACCGTCTCCATTGGTGCATTTGTCCAGTGTTGCCAGCCTGTTTTAAAAAAATACTGTTTTGTTCTTATTACTTCCATTCCGTTAGTCCTGTCAGCACCAAACTTGGCATAAACATTGTTGGATTCAATGGAAAAATTCTGTTGGTGTTACCGTTCTGAAGCTCCCCAGACCTATGTGTTGTCAACCTATTTTCTATACAAGTTATTTTTTTTAATTGTTTCCATTACGTTACACCTAGCATCACCAAACTTGACATAACTATTATTCGTCACAATAGAAAAATACTGTTGGAACCACCGTCTCTAAGCACCCCGTTGTCAGTGTTGCCAACCCGTGTCTAAAAAATATATCTCATGAACCTCAAGGTGTAGAGACGGTATTGTGGTGTCGTTGGAGAGGTCTTGACTAGCTCAGAGCCTCCGGAACCGTCATGAACAGGCGCCGCAGTTGTCAGTGATGCCAACCATTTTTTAAAAAGATAAATATTTTCTTTTCTTCAATTTGCTTCCATATTGTTAAGCCTTTACATAAATGTTATTCGTCACAATAGAAAAGTATTGTGGGTTCTTCCGCCCCTAAGCACTCCAGTTGTCAGTGATGCCAGCCTATTTTATAAAAATGAATGCTTGAGCGTCTAAGATGGTATACAGGGACCTTTGTGATTGTTCGTAGAAACGCAGGCAACAAGTGAGTAGTTATCTTGTTTAGTTTCTTAATAGCTAAGTTTAGTCGTGACGATGATAAAGAGACTTCCCCGTGTTGGGACAGTGCTGGTAACGCCCATATAGTTCATTTTATTTTATCGAAGTCTGAATAGTCATCTTGCATTATTATTACACACAAAATTAAGCAGTTCCACAGAGTTCAATAGTTTCACTCTGAGCCACTGTTGCCAACAATAATCAGTTGAAAATAGCTAAGAAACAATCTAGAAAGTAGCTAAAATCCCTATGTTACGCATGTTAGATTAAAGCGTGTTTGTATGCACAAAAAATAGCTAAATGAGTATTCAGAGTCGCTAGGTTTAACGACAAAATCGCTAAATTGGCAACGCTGCTCTGAACCAGTACAATCGAAAAATTTTCTGGAAGGAGCACTTTACTGTAGACTTATGGTCTCATTTTATTGTAGTAATACATCAGGTCATTTTAAGTTCCTGTATTGCAGTCCCACATTTTTTTTTTCGGTTAGTTTAACTTCGTACGTCCGTTTGGAATGCAGTCTACCTCTTTAACCAAACTTGGTGTAGAGAAACTGATTTCAGATTTGAATTCTGCGACTTCTATGTATCTGACCGTATTTAATATTCTATTTTTAAACTGACAGGCACTTTTATTTTTGTAAACTTTCTTCCTTTAGAGAATTCAGGTTAGCTTTACTATGTGTACTACAGTACGTTGTCATCGGGTTCGACTTAAGGTTTATACTACACAAATGTATTGTTATTTCTTCTTCTAGTCTCCTACACTGGATGGACTGAGTCACTTGGTTATTCCAGCTCTACAAGAAGATTCAGGACCTTCCAATACGCTTATGTTGAACTCAGGTAAGGCGATTTTGAGACTATAAATTCGTTGAAAAGGACAGGATGCAATTTTATGATCAAAGTTGGAAACACACGCAAACATTAATTGCAGCATTTCTGATCCACGCAGCCTTCATTTCAAGCCGTTGCTCTCATCTTTTCCCAGAAGTTTTGGAAATGCTAATACTCCTGTATGTGTGATGGCTTTATTTGCAAAGATTTTATTTTATACATGGTTGAACTTGTCAGATAGTTTCGAGATTCGCAGCGGATTAATACAAGATGATGCCGTATCACCACTACTCTGTAAATTTGCGTTAGAATATGCGGTTCTAAAAGTAAGAGAAGACAGAAGGGGACTAACGTTGAATGGCTTGAAGCAGCTGTTCGTATACGCTAGTGATGTAGATTTAATAGGGGACGATATAGATGCACTACAAAGTAACTTTGATGTCTTAGTAGAAGCTTGTGCCAAACACAGAGCATGTAGGAATTAGAAATTTGATATTTGAGGTCATAGAGAAAGTAAAGAAAATTAAATACGTGGGAAAATATGTAAGAAGCAAGAACGAGGTGGTTTACAGAAGAAATAATAAGTCGCTTACCGTCGGGCAACTCATGTTTCTGTTCAGTCCAGATACTTCTAACCTCGCGATTAATAAAAAGAAAGTTGAAACTTAAAATATACAGAAGTGTTATTTTGCCGGTAATACTTTATGGTTGTGGAAGTTGGAGTACGAACCTGGCAAACGAACACAAATTACATGTGTTTGAAAATAAGATTTTGAGAAAGATATACGGTCCAGAACGGAATGAAATGACTGGAGAATGGAGGAGATTGCACTTAATGAAGAACTCAGCAGACTGATTCACCCGACATTATAAGAATAATGAAATCACGACGGCTGAGATGGGCAGGTCCTGTAGCTCGAATGGGAGAAAAACTAAGATTATGTTGTATCGTGGTTCGTAAGCCAGAGGGAAAGAGACCGTTGGGATGACAATATTAGAGGGGATCTTCGAGAGGTAGATGTTCAAGATAAAAACTGGCTTGATGTTGCCCAGGATAGAATCCAATGGCAAAGTTTGTTACTGCGGCGATGAACTTGCAAGTTTCATAAACCATAGAGTGAGTGAGTGAGATTGTAGTTACCTATATTCTAAACCTAATTATAACTCAAAGAATTCTGAAAATTGAGTCATGAGCGCGTGGTACTCTGTCCTGTCGAATTTGATTTTTTATTTTTTTTTTTAATGTGTTTACTCTCTCTGTCCTATCGAGAATGGTATTTGTGTGTTACGAACAGTTGCATTGAGATATTCCCGTGCGACACTAAGGAACAACTTTGGTGGCCTTTCATTTACCTCTCAAAACAACATTTCAAAGTAGAATTTCGGATAAGTTCTAGTTGCAAATCGTTTGACATATTCAGGTAATAAATGCCTCCAGAATGTATACTGTCGGAAACTCTTTGGAGTGTTAACTACACGAAATCTAGTGTTCGTAGTATCTGAGTGTATGTTACTGTAAGTATTCTTCCCCTCCTGTATCTCCCTTCGTTTTAATTTTTCCTGTTCGTTCTTGGGGAAGAAAGGGACTAACCGGATTGGATTCGAACTTTGGTTGTTCTTTGCACCAAAATCAGCGAGGATGCACGGTGCTATTTTCTATCTTTCTAGTGTAATATTTCCTTCAGATCTTACGTTTCCTAAAACATAATTGTATTCCAGATCAATAATGCGAGGGTAATCTAGCAAGTAATATTAATTTGCACATCGCATTCGCGCAAGTAAATAGAGCCTACGCCTACGTCACTTGTCATGTTCCATATATAAAGTATTTCTGTTGTTTTTGTGTGTGTTTAAAATTAACGAGAAGATATATGATTCTTCTCTTAATATTCTGTACGCAAAGAATTCGCCACTATATGAAATTCATTTTTAAATTAAGAAAGTTTATGATGTTTGCGGGGACATTTTGCGAATTTGGAAAATGTTCTTTCAGGACATACGACAATACTTTTGTCCACAACTGTACTAGTTGGGAGTTATTAGTAATATTTTTGAAATGATTGTGCCTACATTGTTGCATAAACGAACTAATAATACAAGTTATTTTTAAATTATTCGTGTTGTCTTAACATTTTTCACAAGTCTAGGGTAACCCATAAATGTAGAGTATTAGTTCATATTTGTATTTGTCTGTATCCAAAGTAATAAAACAGAGCACAAATTCGACCTGTGAGCAACAGTTGGACGGAAAAAAATTCCCATACAAGAAAATGGAACAGAACTACGCATATGCCGTGGGCAATCTACCTTAACTTACCGGCTTGAGCCTTAGATCGTGGGAATGCATCATTCTACTTAAAAAGGGCAACAGTAGTTGCAAAGTTTGAAATGGAGGCAACTTCCGATTTTTTTCTGTACACGAAGCTTCTGTAGGTACAGATACCATTAATATTTAAAGAGTGAGAAGTATGTGACTGGACCGGGAATTGAACGTGGTAGCGCATTGGGACGGTAACTCAAAGGTCCCAGGCTCGATCCACGGTCCAGTCACATACTTCTTACCCTTTAATATTATCAGTAGTTGCGTTCTATTTAATTCCATGGTGTTTATTTACCTGCATCTGCATAACTTTAAAACGTAATCTTTAAGAAATAGGAAGTAGTCATTGTTGTTTCAAGGTATGCTATACCGGCTTATTTTGCATACGTACCTACTGTGATCGCCTCTCATTGTCATTTCTTGTTAATTTTGTATTTATTCTTATTTTTTCATTATTGCAATCATATTTCTATAATTAACTCTTATTTTTAAATATATTTTATTCTGTTGTAAATTCTAAGGAATAATAAAGATGGCGGGCAGAGATTCTCAACACGAACTCCTTTTAACAAGGGATATATAGCAAAGCACACACACTTATGTAAATTATGACGCAGTTCCATCGTTCTACTTTCCTTTAAGCGGCCATCTTGGCACCAACAGGAAATCATACGATCATCACGTGCAAACACTAATACGCACAAACAAAGAGCAATGAACTATATTAACCTCAATCATTTCATCACCGCAAAAATCGTATAAAAAGGGCCCCGACGAGACAATAGATCGCTCTTGTTCTCTCGGAAGCCACGACGACTACAGCAAAGAAGTCTAAAGAAGGAAGCCCTAAGATCGTTATATTACTTCCAAAAGAAGCAGTCCTTTTCCATACAGTTTTGAGATGACATTAGGAGAACACAATTTCCAACTTCATTTTCTGAGGTGTGTTTCAAGGATTTTTTATAATAGTGCTTAAATAGTTTCATTTGCCTGAACGATGCGTGTGCTCTGTTGATTATTTTAGAATTGAATTTATTTCTACAGTGTGTGCCGTAACTTAAATGTTAATTAGTCTTTGAGTTGAGAATCTGTGCCTTTTTTAAAGGAAATGTAAAATCTTGTAGTCCATTTTAATTCTAAAGTTAGAATTTAATCCATCCCAAAAGAAACCATTAATTTTTATCTAATTCTTACTTAACTCTCGTTGAACGTCCCTCTCGTATTTGCGAATGCTCGAACCTTTATCTGAGTTACGCTCGAGTAGACTTCACTTTTAGCCCCCTAATAATCAAAACTAAAGTCTACATAATTTATTCCCCCCCCCCCCCCCCACATAAATAGGGAGATATTTCTCTCTAAATTAAACGCATTGTTTTGCGGGAAACGAGACGTTCACACTACTCAACATTTCACTTTAAACCACTAAACGTATTGTCTGTGACGTTGGAGCTAGCCTTGAACAAATATTTAAAAAATACGGTTTTGTTGGCAAGCTTTAAGCCAATTTCAGTCTGAATGATTATTATTTTAGTGTAATAGTATTAATTTGTCATTATTTGTATGGTCATGTGCATGGACCGATCTCAGTGGTCGCACGGGGCCTCCGACTATGAGTTTGAAGGTATGAGTCTCATGTGAGTAATAGATGTAAGTGGATTTAAAAAAAAAAAAAAAAGATTGCACTCCGGAATCAATAGTTACTAAAGGGCCATACACAATAAAACTAATTATTATTTTGTCCTAGGTATGGGACATTTACAAGGGAAGCCAACTCGACAGCGTGTCCTGTGGAACCAAGATCAGTTACTTCAGTTAGAGACCTGGTACAGGCAAGATCGATATCCCAGTGGTCAGAGAATGAAGGAGTATGCAGACATGTTAGGCAAGATGTTCCCGTTTGGATCGTCTCCTACAAGACAAAATGTGGACTACTGGTTTCAGAATCGACGAAGAAAGGACGATCACCCCGAGGTGGTTCAGCAGAGGGAGAAAAAGAAGCTTGCACGCATTCTGTGGGGTAATATCTTGGACCAGAAAGGCCAGGCGGGCCCTGTTGTGTGAAGGGGCCTAAGTGAGTAAGATGAAATCCGTGTCATTTGTTTTTCTGTAATTTAATTGGTTCCTCTGAGATAATCTTGTTGATATCTTAAAATGGTATTCAGAAGGAAATTCAGTGTTCGGATTTAGTTCATGTGCATATTTGCTAGATTCAAAGTATTGGTGGTCTGTAAGAGCATGAATATTGATGCTGTCAAAGCTACAGCACTAATTTTTAAGGAAGATAGGAAACCAGGCAATAGGAACAGCGTTGTTCTTCATAAAAGCTAGATCAAAAACCAAAGAATTTGGCATTTTTCAGCAAATAAAACGTTATAAATAATTTCATTATCAAGCGACGAAGGATGTGAATAGTTTTACAACTTCTGAAAATTAGATATTCTTCATAAGATATGACCTAGATACGTAATCTAGAGGCCAGTGCACACTAGACGTCATCTCAGATAAATTATAAGAGTGAGTGGTGTGAACAGTATAGGCAAATAAAACTTGTATCATTATTACAAGTTTTAAGTTCATTTCAAGTTCTGTAAAATGTGTTTTTTGGAAAGGCAAGATGCATTGCTGGAATTATGGTTAGATTTTTTCCCCCCTTTATTTTCTTGGAGTTGAAATTTCTTGTACGTTGTCATTAGCTCTGGGTACAAAATGAAACAATGGCGGTAATTGTCTTTCACTACAGACAGGTCTGAACTTGGTATACTACTAAGAATTGACAGTTGAAAATAAAATAAAAACATTTTCTTTGAGAAAGTTAAAAGCGGAAGTATATTTTAGAAGGAAATTCATAATTTTGACTTGACTCTTTAGAATAGATTCCACTTGCTATGACTCATACTACAGTCGGTCAAGCACAAAATACGAAATTCGTTCGAAGTGCTTGAATAGTAGTTATAATATATAGACCTGTGTGCTTGAAAGAAAAAAACAAAACAAATATGAATGCCTACACCAAAGTATACAATTTTCAGGATTTCAAAAGTTACTTTTACCCAAATATTCTTTTGTCAGCACAGTTATGATTCATTAATTAATTTATTAGCTCAGTTATATTTGAACTATGTAAAAAATATATCAGATCAGTTGTAAATTATACGTTCAAAATAACCCCCCCCCCCCAACCTCTTTCCATCAGAGATTACACCATTTAGTAGACTCCAAGTTGGATGAATGGTTACCATACTTACTTTTTGTGCGCGTGGTCCGGTGAATATGCGTTAAAGGAAGTGGTACGGAACTCACTGTAACAAAAACTGTAGGTCCCGTACTTTCAGTCTCTCGTTTACAACGTGAATAGCCGTACAATTTAATATATAAGCTTGCAATCTATCTATCTATATATAAATGGATGTATGTGTATGTATGTTCCAGCATAACTCTTGAACGCCTGAAGCAGTTTTAACGAAACTTGGTACGCACATCACTTACAGTGTGGAAAAAATCTGTGGGATTAAGACATCCCTAGGGTTGGGGCTGGAAAGGGGTGACGTAAAAGCAGTTAATAGATCATCTATATCCTTACAGGCTGAACAACCCACACCACAATGTAGTTTGCCGGGTTGACTACCTCCAAGTGGGCAAATTTCTGGGAAGGAGCGAAAAAACTCTGGATACCGCACCAACGGGCGTGAAATGAGCTAGTTTAATTTCATAACTAAATAAAATACTTTTCTCTGTTTGTGATATTGCATATCCGCAAATTTCCTATTGTGGACAGAACGAAGTTACGCTATCTGACGACGGGAGGTGACACTGCGCTTTTTAACATTCTGCTTCCTAGTGAGAATAAGAGGATCTCTGTATCTAGCTGGATCATGCTACATATAACAGTCAATAATTGATTTGCAAAGGCTCTTAAACTGTTCAATGTATCCCCAACAAACTTGGCGAGAATACTGCTCGATACACTACAAACATGCCTGGAAGTTCCCAGCCTCAAAGTACCCTAGTTGTCATTGTTTGCAACTTATTGTAAAATTCATTTTTTTAAAAAGCGTTTTATGCAGTAAACACTTAATAAACTTGTGTTTTCATGCGAAGTAATAATTTTAACGATAACTGAATAGTTGTTCCATACAAAAGCGCACGACTCTTAAGAAAGAAAGACAGAGAGAGGGAGAGAGAGAGAGAGAGAGAGAGAGAGAGATACTAGTGTTGTCCTGACGACAATTAATGCTTGGTAATGGTAGAGCGAGATATGTTATAACAAGACAGATACACGGGCGAAACTTCTGATAGCATTAATTGCGTCAGTCCAAACAGTTTCCTAATAAGAACCAGTTGAGTTCAACATTTGTGCTCGAAAGTAAACTCTATGATTCGACTGTGCATGGCAGATGATTTAATATCTTAATTTACATAATTTGAGTATATGAAACCCAAAGCACTAATACGAGTAATTAGACTGAACAATTTAACGACTATGAAGACACACCATGAATAACCTCACAGAGCACATTAGCACTAATCAAGATACAAACGATTTGGTCTCCAACTTACCTCGTTACTGAAGAAGGAATGGAAGACAGAGATGCTAATGTAACAATATCAGAGTTCTGGTCAGAGCTGAGTCTGGTTGTTGATGATGTTCTGCTGGAAGTCTTCTGAGGTGTATCTCTGATCTCTGAGTCTCTGATCTTGAAGATGGCGTTAATATAATGTCAAGGTACGAAGTTCTTTTCACAAGGTCTCAGGTGTCACGTTTACATAACACATAGTCCTAGATTTTAGCCAATCACTTACTGTCTTAGCCACACCTCTCGGCCTTGGCTATGCTCTCCTCAACCAAACACACTCTTGATGAACTTTGTATTTGATGATCCAACTTGCACTCCGCACCCTTGTTCAGCGATATCTGATCTGCTGAAACCAGGTGTACTTCGAACTATACGAACCTTTGCTCTGATGTTAAAGCGTAATAAGACCTGCTTATTCAGTCGTACTTTGTACTACCATCTGCACTGCAACGTGACTTAAATGTCACCTGAGTAGACTAAACTCTGATCTCTAGTGAAACCTGATACTGTCTGGGTGGATAGAAGTTACAATATGAATCTAAGATACAACATCTTTCGTTGGAGAACCAATATTAAGTGAGAAATTAATATAATGAATTGAATAAAGAAATATTGTCTCGTATCGTGCTTGGCTTCCTAAAATTAGATATATACATTTTACATAAACGTACAATTACACTCTTGTAGAAATAGGCCTGATAGGGACTACACTAGTGTTTTCCAAAATGATGGAAATCTTCACATGGAAAAATGCAAGTGTCCTTTCGCCATGAATTTCTGTCATTTGACCATCAATGTTACCATGCATATCCTACTTGTAAATGATCTATTCCACTAAGAAAACTAGGAAAAAATATAAACACTGTATCAATATATCTCATGTTACCCTCCCCTTCACTTATGTACTGCGTCCATTATTTTAGATTAACATTATTCAGTACTGTTTGTAGTTCTTTTACACTGTAACGTTGTTTTATCGTAGTGGATCTAAAGTTCGCCTGGTATAGCAGAATACTGATGCGGCAGGCGGTCAATCTTCGGAGGCTGTTTCACGGTCGCTGGTTCGGCATCCACTTGGACGTAGGAGAGAACACTCTAGGTATCTCAGCTTTCAGAAAGAAGCAGTCGACAGCGAATAATTTGTTGCAGATACGTTTATTGACACCACTAAATCCCACAGTCAACAGATGAACACACGGACACTATATACAAGAAGTTGAAGTGAAAGTCGTGAGCTCTTGGTAA